>DWLO01001306.1:0-15435 GCA_018245335.1 Dalla quadristriga
GCCATGATTTGTTCGGACAGGATATAATATTGACATATTGCATTGTTTTGCGCACATTAGGTCAAATCGGCAGCGTCTAGTGTGAACAGCAAGACCCGATAGCCAGCCAACGGTAAAAATGTTGGTTCGACCTAATGTGAACGAGCTCTTACATATCAGGGTCTTTGTCCGCCGTTTTCTGAAAGGCTGATCAAAATATGGTTCTACTAACACGGATGTTAATTTGACAGCGCTGTTAAATGTATTCGGGTGTCTGAAACATTGATTATAGATAAATTTACTAATCTTTGATCATTTTGATTTGACCACACTGTTTAAATTGTTCAATATATCGCTCAAAACTGCATTCAAATGTGTCAAATTGGCATATTTGACGTCATCATCTTGAATTCATCATCATTCATCTTGAAGTCATCTTTGACTGAAAATTGCACGAATTTACATATTGTTACTTATTGTTACCGTAGTTACTGCGATTCTGGACAGAGGAGACAGTGCATGATGGGTAATAAGTTTTTTGTACTGTAAAATATAGTATAAACTAGCTTTTTGCCGCGACTTCGCTTGTGTAGTTTTCGTTTAAACTGTGCCTTAAACTGAACAAACTCGTTCGAGACGGGGCATTAGTGCGATAGTTTTTGTTCAGAGCGATACAATTATCAACGGAGGAATTTTAGCAATACTAGGCACCATTTAATTGACTGAACGCTGTTACTAATTCTTGGTATCATTAAGTTTTTGTCAAGGTAGTCAATCTTATCGTCTGGATTAAATGCAATATGTTAACTATTTGGACGGTGGCATGTGTAGTTCTTAATTATTTTTGGATTTTACGTTGCTTAAAAGTGAAGTCGCAGCCGTTACATGTATCTATGTCTTCACTTATCGACCGAATGAAACAGGGACACCAGTTAATCACGCTTGGCCGAAAAGATTTTACTAATTTTGAACAATTACTGCTGAAGATTTTTTTAATTCTTATTAAGTATATTATAGATAAAGGAATTTTACGCGGGCTGGTCACGTGCAAAACCTTATCTGCATTCAAACATATCTTCTGAGTGTAATAAATTAAGTATATGGAATAAAATATCATGGAATGCAATAAATATATGAATATATTAAGTCAATATGTACGATACTTACCTATCTGCATAATATATTTTTTAATTAGGTACTCATGAGAGCACTTTATTAGTAACTCACGCGTATTTGTATCAGGTATCTACTTATTTATTTATGTCCTTATATTCGCCGTGTAGAGGGCAACATAAGGCAACAGCGTAATGTAAGGCAAAACAAAAACCTCGAGAAAGGTCGATCGGTCATTAACAATTAAATAATTTACGGTTCATTAAATTAAAAAAGGAGTCGCAAGGTGGGCAAGATATTATTGTATTGGTATGTTGTTGGATGTTAAAATCTCTTATAAGAAGAGCCATTGCCATTTGTTAGTTACGTATCTTATTTAGCTCATGCAACGTTAGTGAATCTCGCACGTTGTAAACCATAGTTAAACAAAACAAAAACCAAACTGCAAAAATACTTAACCGAAAAGAAATAAACAACTTATTTTGACACTTTTGTGCCGCGTTTTTTAAAAAGTACAAAGGAGGCCTTCCTTTGTTTGTTTCATCTATTTTTGGTTAACTACTTACTAAACGATGGTCGCCTATTGGTTAAGACTTTGGCCTCCTACTCGTGAGGTCCGGGGTTTAAATCCCAGGCACGCATCTATGACTTTTCTAAGTTATGTGGGCTTTAAGTAATTGAATATCATCTGCTCGCGGTGAAGGAAAATATCGTGAGGGAACCTGCATGCCTGAGAATTGTCCACAGTGTTCTCAGAGGCGTGTGAAGTCTGCCAATCCGCACTTGGCCAGCGTGGTGGTGGACTATGGCCTTAACCTTCTCACCTTGAGAGGAGATCCGTGCTAAGTAGTAGGCCGTTGATGGGTTAGGATGACGATGATGGATGCGTTGCTGCATTTCTTTACACTTGCTGGACATGTGGGCCCTGGCTCTCCAAATAAGCTTAGAAGCTGGGTCATAAAGCACGCATGCGGATTGATCGGGTTAGGAGTGAAAAATACGTCATGAATACAAAAAATAACGTTAATGAGAAAGCTCCTATGCAAAAACACATGAAGTGTGTTAAAAACAATCTATTTGTCTTCATAATTTGCAATCCAATTATGTAAATTTTCCGAAAACAATTTAGCTAATGAACTCGTTATTATACATGAGCATGTCTTGTTACAATAAAATGAATAAAGTAATGTAAAAACACGGAAACTAACAGTAGTCAACATAAAATCGAGTTGTGAAAATATTGATTGTAAACACGGATCCAATTTATTATTCAGATCGAGGCGTTCTGAGACAAAAATAACTATAATCAAGAATGTTTTCTGTTGTGACGTTTCTCAAGTGTACGTAATTACCTCGAGATGCAATAAAAATATTTGAATTGAAAAGAATCGACTATACAAAGATCTATTAAAAATGGCATAGGATCTAACCAAAAAACTTGTGCTTATCTGAGCGAATTTCAATAAGTTTCGACTTTTACTGTGCGTATTCGCCGCACACTATAACACAAACTATTTCATATTTCATTTATGATTTTAAGATACGTGAAATGGAAGAATCAATGCGATTTATTGCCCTTTGTTTTAATAACGTATTGTGTAACGTCCTCGATATCCAGCGATTAATTCGGACGTCGTGAAACCTTCGGCCGAGTTATATAACACATATAGATAAGTCCACATCGGGTTAGTTTTTATAGATGTGATTACTGCTATTAAGCGACATTAATCGGCAGAATCAGTAAGCTGAAGTGGCAACAGGCAGGCCACGTTGTGCGAAGCACTGATAACCGATGCGGAAGAAGGGTCCTCGAATGGAGACCACGCCTGGGAAAAAGAAGCAAAGGTCGCACTCCGACCAGGTGGACCAATGATAATCGTTTGCAATTTTGCTATTGATATTAATTTTGCTCTTGCTATTGTTTATTCAGTAATCTTATAAGTAAAGTAATGGCTTACATTGAATGCCTGAACGTTAATATTCGAAAAAACTATTTGAACCACATTTAAGTTACACGCATATAGCTTATTGGTACTTTATCTGATGCTTTTTTAAGCGCAACCTTCACATACAAAAAGTAAGGAGTTAAAAATATCATTAACTTCTGCTAGGAAATTTCCATGATATATTATAGTTACCTACATACCATTCATTGTGGAGTTTTAAATAACCGAATGTTCGAGAGCGATGCGGTTACCGGCGACGCTAGGCCGCTTTTACGATTTTGTATCGACCACGTTTATTCACAATCACGAGCAATATTTTGTAGAAGGAAACAGTTAATGTTAGGTATTTTTACACTATAATGTACATTTGACGTAAGTAAGCTAAGATTTATGCGCGAAACCGGCCATAAGTGTCGTAGTCATAATTATAGCAAAATTATAGCGTGAACTAGACAAGTCAATTTATGGTTTTAACCTCTGGCTAAAAGACGAGTGTTCAGTTTTATGTCTTTGTCTATCCATCTTTCGTTTGGCGTGTGTGTCAGCGTTACTCATAAAAAGTGCAGAAATAAATTCATTTCTATTAATAATATTTGCCTTGCCTTGTTCTGTTCTTATTGAAAGCGCTGAAAGCTGTAATAGCAGAGTGGTTAAGACTCGGGAGGTCCGAGGTTCAAATTCCAGGCACGGGCATCTGAAGTTATGTCCGTTTCAAGCAACTAAATATCACTTGCTACGGAAACATATATGCCTGCGGGATCTCCATAATGTTCTAAAAGGCGAGTAAAGTCCACCAATTGGCCAAATTGGCCAGCGTGGTGGACTATGATAAGCCTCCTCATTTTGAGAAGAGACCCGTGCTCAGGTAGAGTGCCCGTGATGGGTTTTGACGACGATGAAGATGACGGTTATATTACTATACAAGCTCCGAATGATAACAACCGGATAGCATAGCTGTTCTTCAGAAAACCCAGCCTGGCGGGAGATCGCCCTTAGCCCAAGTGATGACTCCGTTCAAGAATGCGTCCCTTCTGAATGAAGATTTGACCTTCCCGTTAGATCATCGACAACGTACAGCGACGGCGCTTCAGACAGATTATTCGCTCTTGCTTCGCGCTCCATAGCACACACACACAGCATTCCAAGGCCTTTCACTAAAATATGGAATTACACAGCTCCTGAATTCATCATCATAATCATCACAACCTATTACTAGCCCACTGCTGACCATTAGCGCCATCTTTTAGTATAGACTTCAGACGCCTTTGAGATCATTATGGGGAAGTCTCAGGCATGCACTTTTCTTAACGATGTATTTATTGCTTCAGCGTGAAGTCACTTAATTGACACATCCCGCACATAATTAAGAAAAGTCATAGGCGTGCCTGGATTTCGACCACGGAAACCCCGAGTAGGAGGTCGAAGTCTTAACCACTCGGTTATTACCACTTACAATTTATTGCAAACAGTGAGAGATTACTTCACAAACAATACCGTAAAAGTAGATATTAGTAGTTATTATTTAAAATTCACATTTATGATTTGCATAAATAGTACCCATTTCAGGTTTGTATTAATAAAGAAACCACGTCAAATAACAAATTATAATGTATAATATATTTTAATGATGGCCAAGTCCGTCGTCATCGTGAAATTACGAAAAACAGAAAATCAAATGAAAAGGGGTACAGACGGTAAGGACTATAACTAGAGAACAGTTTGAGATATTGAGACAAAACAATGTCTATACGGTACGTTATTGTACCCTCTACAATCCCTGAAAATGTCATCAAAATTCGTTCAGCGCTTTCGGAGTCTATTCCCGATAAAAAAAAAAGCAGACAAACACACACATTCTGAAAACGGACAAACACACACATTTTGTTTTGGAGTCATATAAATCGCATTAGACCATTTAATTACAGACTTAATTTTAATATCATAGACCGATACTCCAAGTTTATTTATTGGTAAGATAAGACGAGATATGATTTAAGTTATCGCCGTTATGGTAGTTTCAGTTGTCCCATCCCTGCACAACTTGAAACAATACCAGCATCTTAATAATTGGATAGCGTCAAAAAAATATCCACCAAGTATTTTATTTTTTTAATGGGATTTATAGTCATATTTCCACGGTTTTGGACCTCCTCCCCCCATCTAATTGCCTGACGTTGTAGACCTAGTTTTAATTGAATCACTCAAGTTAAAACCATCCATATCTTTTGATGATTCGTCGCAATCAGTACAAGGAAAAAAATTGTTAAATTCATAAATTTCTGTAGAACTCTCACACTTGACCAAAAATGACAAAATTGTTTTCGTAAAAAAAGATCAAGATAGTTTTAATTAATGTATCTGTTATCCCTAAAATTGAACAAGAACTATTTACGTTACCCCATGCCCTCCTGAGGACTAAATTGGAACGTCTTGTTTGTCGGTGCATTATATATTTTTGTATTTGGTTTCAATGGGTATCGGCAACAGAAAACTATCGATAACGATGTATGAAACTTGTTCGCTTGTGGAACACCAGAGATGATGTACGTGATGACACAAAAATCTTAAAATATTACAAACAAAATCATATTTTTGTTAATGATACTAAATGACTGATACTCATGGATGCTCATGAATATTTGCTGCTATATTTCAACAGAAGTAACACAACTGTTTGTATTTCAATCAAGGAAATGTACGCAGGTTATATAACAATTTTGATGTACCAATAGTTTCTGTTTTTCCCTGTGGCTTTTTGTCTATTACTGGTATGTATGCTATATAGTAAGTATATCTGAGGGTAAGTTAAAATAGATATTTGACTATGTATGCGGTGATATATCATCATTTGCGTTGAAAAAACAAGCAACGCTAATATTATTTCACAAAGTATACTCATATAAGTACTTGTTGATACTTCCTCGATAAAAATAACACTCATGTGTTCTTAAGAAATGCGATAAAATTACGCGGTTATTCCACTTGTCAAGAAGACGAGCTTACTAATCAAATCATACAAACAAATTGAATATTGTTTGTAAACATAATAAAGTCTGTTCTTTAACGTTCGTATACTATAAATATTATGCGTGTTTTCGTTGCATACATTTCGCGTACTTTTCATGATAATAGTATGTTAATTTGTCCACAGTTTCATTTAAGATAAATAGAGAAACAATAGCGTACACTTATATTAATAATTAAATTACAGAAATACTTACGTTTAATTTGAAGCTATCCGAGCTGCGCGATCGTAAGGATGCGGTGGTCCTTTCTAAAGGAGAGCGTTTCGGGCACCGATTGAATACAAATAATAAAAAAATGCGTGCGTATCGTAACTTTCGCGTGTGTGGTATGCGTATACGTGCATGTGCAGGTGTTAACGTGTTAACGTCCAGCCGCGGACAGCGGAGCGGCGCGCGCGCACCGCGGCGGCCGGCGCGCCTGCGTCACCCGGACGTCACCGGAGCCTTGTGCTCGGACAGGGGAAAGACCACGGCACGCCACGGCGCCACCCATCCACCGCTCCTCGCCAATTCGACTCCGCCCGGCTTTACGATACAATGGCACGCATTCATTCCATTCGCACTTTATCGTTACTATCATACTATTGTACGAGCATTATCTGACTCCCCGAAATAGCGCACTATTCAATTTTTGACAAGTTCTTTGCACATTATAAGCATGCAACCTGCGTGGTAGCAGGTGTATAATGTGCAAAGAACTTGTCAAAAATTAGACCCGAATAATAGACACAGCTTGGTTTGATTTTCACCTTGCACTGTAATCAAACTGTATCTCTAACCAGTAATTACATCTTTTTATAACTACACGCACTGGGATTACTTTTAAACATTGTAATAATCTCGTTCATAGTTCTCATTTATGACAAATTAAGTTCTTAAACCGACATTTCGATGACACAAACGTATGCTTGATTAGGGCCTTTACCTCTATCATGAGTTTGTCATTAAGGGCACGCTAGTGATGTCGTTCACTAAGGCTACATTAGTATGGAAAAAGAGGAGCTACCTTTAGCAGTTACCCACATAGAAAAGCAATCTTATTGGGTCTACATTCAGTTGAATTTAGCTTGTATCTACAATGATATACGACGTTCATTAACTAGGCAGTTTGCCACCGGTTCGAATGATTTCTAACCATTGTAAAACGTCGTAAACGGATTGCCATAGGTTGCTGAAATTGAAGGCTAAGTTACAATAGGCAACCAAGGATATACGCATTATGTAGTGGTCCGTAGATAACTTTAATTATGGGATCTTAGACTACAAACACGTTCAATTAAGTTCAACAAAATGACGATTATTACAAAGTATTACAAACAAATAAGATTATTATTTCCATTGCACTGTGATGCACTTTTGCTTTACTATTATTATTAAATATTAATAAAAATACCCGCATTACTTACAAAAAATCGTTAATCAGTATCTTAGTATCTATTTAACTCACAAATGCTTTAGACGTTAAGTACTGCCTAAAATTTTTTCACTAATAAACACTACTTAAAACTTTAGTTGTCAACGAAAAAGATTTATACTATCGAAAGACCGAATGAATTAGTGAAAGCGTCACTTTAATAATCTGTAATTATCTACCCGAATACGTCAAGTGTCAATGTCAACTGAAACTGTTTTTTGGACAGTGAACAAATATTTGACAGCATGACATGCTGTTGAAGTCAGCTGTCACATCGCCGCCATCTTATTAGTTACAATGCGTTAAATATCCTCCCTAAGGTGTTTAATATGACAGCTATTGACGCAGTGCCTACAGGCTAATAAGGTTTATAATACATAATTTATTATTAATCAGTAATTCATGACTTAAATTTAAATAACGTTTATAAGTAACATCGAATATTATTAACGTCTCGATGGTAGACACAGATAGATAAGTTACTTATTATTAGATAAATAAATATGATAGTCCACGATGCATGAAGTGGTACGAGTAACCTGTAATAAGGCAACATTTAAATTATAACATCGATATTATAAATAATACTTAATGTGTCTGGTGGCAGTGTTGGTTACTCTGAATAAAAAAAAATAAGATATGACACCGCTCGTTTAATGACGTGATAAAGTTTGAGGTTGGAAAAAATAATTATCTTGTTTGCCATTCGTTAAATATAATTATTTATAGACGTTTCATTAGTTAAAACATATTATTTTGTAATTGTTTGCACCAAAAAGTGAAACAGGCTACCTTGAAAACTTCCATTCTTTTTTTACCTACTGTGGTGTACCTACAGCCAAAATGAAAGGTTGCAGCAGTTATACCAGTAAAAACATATAACACGCAGTCAGATCAAAATATGGAATGTAAGTGGGTACCTACTTACATTATGCCAATTTGATTTGGTAATTCAGTTCGGTGGTATTTGCCAGAGTCCCTTGGGAATATATATTTTATAATTCAATTAAGCCTATTATAAAATTATTTTGGAGTTTCTATTAGTTAGTTACTATTAGTTACTAGTTACTACTTAGTGCTATTTAGCAATGGTACTAGATAATGATGAGGAATACCGATACCAGGATTAGGTAGTTTTAGGCGCTTTACATCAAAAAGATAAGCTATCAGCTTTTCCGTTTGTATGGAAATGTAAGCGGCTTGCGTGCCTTAAGGGCTCAATTTTTACAGTGTAGTTTTACAGTACTTATGCTTAGTATATTAAAATTTCAAATGCCTATGTGGCGCACTACCGTTCGCTCAGATCTATATATTCATGATATAACACATACTCGTAAAACTACTGATTGTTTCTCGACATTTCGTCTACGTATTTTCCGCATTCCTTCTTTGAGGATAATTATCCAAAAACGCACAATTTTAATTTTCAAGGTTTTATCACGTTTCGTCCCCAAATTTTAACCTTAGAAAAGGCGGGCCTCCCAAATAAAATAGAAACGTTGAGGTTACATTACATTAAAAAAAAAGCCTATCAAATGAAGGCATTTCATATAACTCTACACCCTCCATTGCGCGTCTGCTTAAGGGTAGCTTTTCGTAAATTCATTCTTGCGGGTGGGTGCTTATATTCATATTAGGAACGTACTACCTAACACATTTTTAGTTTGTAGGCTTTATAGTTTTGATAGATAAGTAGAGCTGTACTTGCATAATTTTTATAATATTTGGACACGATATAACTTTTATTAAAACTTATGCATAACTAAGTACAAAGGTACTGCTTATTTCTATTAGAAATCTTTGCCAGCAGACCTGTGAATGGATAGTGGATGGGTGAAACAAATTGAACGTGCACTATGATAAAGTTTATTACCTTAGCACCTTAGTTTTTTGATAAACAGGTACCATGCAACATTGTAATTTCAGATAAAATAAATGCTTGGATTGTTTTTTTTTAAAACAGTTGGTATGTTTTTAAAACATTTCCGTATGGTGGAAAAAAAAGGAGAACGAAGCTAAAATATAAATATTCGTTAGTGCCCGCGACTTCGTCTACGTAACATTTATGATGTTTCCATTTACTCACTATACCAGTATTACCTAGTTAGTCTAAGAAAAAGCAAATTTTTCGTAACTTGTCTTTAACTTCCTTGACAGAGGCTGGTGGAGCGCCAAAGTCTTGAGCCTAAAGATTAACATCAGATCTATGTATTCATTTGCATTTCTTCATGGTACCTACTCCATTTCATTGGTAGCACTTTGTCTCTTTGAGATAATTTTATTTTGAAAGTGCCTGTATGATACTTGGGAGTAAGACACTTGCGCAAAAGACACTTTTATAAAAATCACTATATAGCGTGGATGATCCTTTTGTAAAAGTAAAGGAAAAATTAACTGTCAAAAGTCTCAGTCTGTTAGTTGTCAAATTGTTCCTGCCAGCATCTATGTATATGGTAAGCTGAGGGTCGGCTACCCACTTCTGCCGTATGGCAATTATTTTTCAAGCCATTTGCATTTTTGTTGGAAAGGTATGATGTAACGAATCACGTGAATGATTAAATCGATAAATTGATGAATTTGATGAGTACATAGGTCTGAGATTGCGGTATTCCGTCAGATGTTAATTACTTGTCTTAATTAATACGGGATGGCCATTATTATAATAACACCATATCCGTGACTCAGACTGTATCTCTACAAAATTCTTTGAAAATCGGTTGTACGGTTTAGCCGTGAAGTTGTACCCAACAAACAAATTTTCGCATTTCTAAGATTAGTAAAATAAGATGATTAAATGATTACACCTATTGTCTTTAAGCAATTATTGCTGCCTGCCTTCGAGCGTATCATCACATTTGTGAGCGACTTAGTTTTGTTTGAGTATGGTTTCAGGTAGCCACTCTACAGGTGTCCGTTTGCTACTACGATACATAAAATGAAAAAAAAAACTTACCAACAGATAGATTTAGTATCACAGCAGCAACTACTGTCTACGAACTTGCTAAAGAGAACTAGGTATCTGAAAAAGAAAGACAAAATGTTAGTTGCATAGGTAGGTAAGCGTCATAATGGTTTGCACATGTAGTATTTTAATTAGCTTCTTGCTAAACAAATAGAACAGTAGCGAAACCGTATACAACATATTGTACCTACTTCATACTTAACGTATATTATTTTTCATTCTAAAGAACAATGCGGTGTGCCTACATTTTAATTAGGCGGTCATGATTACTTTGCGCAACTTTTCGTACCTATTCCAGGATAAACCACCGTCCGGAAAAGTCCGGGTCTCTCATCTTATCACGTTTGCGGTTAAGACCGCAAAATGCTAAATTAGCATCCGAGTTTCCAAAGGTAACGAAAAATACTTGTAGCGGAAAACTTTGTGCATAACTTCTCGTAGACGTAGGTCTATTATGTACTTCGCCGTGAACAAGCCTATCCGGTTTTCCCGGCCTTCCCCATACATTTTAATTAATTGCTCCGCTTAACATGCCTTTAAGCAAGAAAATACTGGACTCGCTGGACTTGACGGAGAGATAAGATATAATTAAATCTGTGAGCACTTTCAGTGCTGTCAGTTCTTGGAAAATTAAGAATGATATTTTTTTAATTCTTTTGCAGGAGTTGTTATGACTGCCGTAGCAGGCCTGCGTGACTCCAATCCAAACTACAAACGAAAAATTTTATTCACCCATATACGAGCGGCAGGCGTACACGTTTGCACAGAAAAAAATCGTAGCAGATCCGAGATCCGAACGTAGTGTGGCGGTGGCACCCTACTACCCGACCCTTTTCACGCCATCTATTCGCTGAGGTATTGAAACTGGTGCGGGGAAGAGTGTCGCTTTTTTACGTAGTAATATTTATTACGCTTTGCGTAATAAATAGTATCTAGAATCTAGTAGATGGTAGAGATGTAGTAGATGGTAGAACCTGTATACGATTGGCCCTGGTCAGTACCACCGCCACGCAATTGTTTTTCTCGAAATGTTGAATCGCAATGGTGAAGTAGGATTTTTACGACCACGATCAAAGACGAATCCAATTGTAAAAAAGAATCAAAGGATCACAGAGGGATACCAAGAGTATAAATCTCAAAAAGAATTTGTTTTATGTTACGGCGTTTAATGTTTCAAACAACAATGGCGTCTGGGGCTTGTGTGGGATTTTCTTGTAGCCCATGCAGACCACCTCCATTCATCCATCTATCAGCCTTTAAAGTCCACTGCTGGACATAGGACATGGCATACGCCTCCCCTAATCGGCGTTACTCCGCCCCGTCCTGTGACCTCTGAATCCAGCGGTTTCCCGCTGTCTTCTTCATGTCACCAGTAGGTGGACCTCGGAGGGCGACCTGTGCCCCTTTGTCCTAGTCGTAGTCTCCATTCGAGGAGCTTTCTTGCACATCGGTTATCAGTCCTTCGAACCACACAGACCAAGGGGATACTAGTTCCCCTGAGTGTTTGTATGATAAAAATGTTCGAAGGTACTATTTTCCCGATGACTCTAGCCATTTAATTATAGCACCAACCTTATAGGAATAAAGTTTGATGCACAAACAAGGGTCAGTCATCAACTTTCAGGTTAAAACGAACCTTTTCTTCTGTGTACGTGCAGATTGCGAAATGAGCTCCCCTCCGAGTCCTTCCCAATGAACGACAAGAGGTTCTTAAAAAGAGTTTAAAGAGCCCTTGAATGCTAGCAGCGCGCAGGCTTTTCTTCTGATGTCAAAGATGTGTCCATATAAAATTATATGGACATGTCGTATTTATTTACTAAATAGGGATGTACTGCCGACTTCGTCCGCGTGAAATTTCGAAATACAGAAAATTTTAAACAGTGAAAATTTTAAAAACGGTCGATTATGTTTAGGTGTCATATAAATATCATATTCCATTTAATTATTGACCTTAATTTTAATACACAGACAGACACTCTAATTTTATTTATTCGTAAGAGAAGGTGCAAATGCGCATGTTTTCAATTTGATTCTGTGACATTTGAAAAAGTAACTAGCAATAAATTTTATTAAGATCTATCCTATTTAATCATATCCTTCAATTATAATCATTGAAACTACACTACAAAATAACCTGATTGTAAATTTACCTAGGTAATTTTTTATGACAAATTAATAACTGAATACTAGTAAAGTTACTTCAACAAACGACGCATGGTGTGAAGTGTCTCAAAATCCCCAAGAACCTTACCGTATTGTGCGTAACAAATTGTAACTTTATTTTGAAAAGAGTAACTACAGTTTATTGCGTTGTTTGTCTCAATAGCATCAACCTTCCGAACCGGTGGTAGACCGGGACTAGTGGTAGAGAATTAATATTCTCTTAAAAACGTTATTTTTTATATATTTTTTATGGTAGGTATATTAATACCATAAATATAATGAAATAAATAATTATATCTGAATCAATCGTGTTCAGGGCACTTCTGCCCCATTCCGTAAGCATTGGCAATATCGCACGAGCGGATGAGTTCGGTGTCCTACGAGTATATCGCAGGAAGGGTTCAGCGCCCTATATTATTATGACGTGGATATATTTTAAGGCTTAATAATCTGTACTACCTAGAATTTGTTGAAACTGAATAGGTACGAAGGCGCCTCATCAAAGTAAGCATACACGTACAGCCGTAAACATAAAACAAAAATCGCTTTAAATGTAGATAAATACGTTAAGTTAAATAAGTATCTTACCGTACCTAAAAATTAGGTTACTGACACTTGTACGGGGTAGTTGAGTAAGAACACCTAAACACGACAGGCCTGCGACACAAATCCGCGTGACAAGCAGCGTGCTTGAACCCCGACTGCCGGCCAGCCTAGGCTCGGATTGCCGCGGAGAAGACTGAGCCGCAAGGGGCGCACAAGGGGATTAACTCACAACCTCTCATGCACATTGGGGTTCCGTAAAGATGTCGATCTATTATGAGCAGATATTGTCACGTCTTAGATAAAACCCCGCTTTAAATCTAGATAATAATGTTAAGTTAAATCAGTATCTCACCGTACCTAAGATTTAGATTACTGACACTTCAAAGGTACAGGGTAGTTTAGTTTGGCTACCGAAAAGCGATAGGCCTGCGACAAAAGTCCGCGTGACAAGCAGCGTGCATGAAGCCCGACTGCCAGCAGTGCCAAGCCAACGGCCTAGACTCCGATAGCCGCAGAAATGAATGAGCCGCAAGGGGCGCACAAGAGGGATTAACTCACAATCTCCCTGGGGTTCCGTATGGACGTCGATCTATTTAATATGAGCAGATAATGTCACGTCTTAGATGAAACCATACGATTTTAATTATTTCTACATTTATTAATAATGTTGAACTGTTGAATTTAGATGTAGGAGAGAATATCTCTGATGAGACTTTGATTGGATTTTAGGCACCTTAAACCTCCGACGGTTGCAAAATTTACCTAATCCATAAATTTTGTTTAAGTTAGTGCTGACCGCACAGCACTTTAAAGCACTTTTTACAATTTAGGGCACAAGTAGAAATTGGTAAAAATATATTTTAGAACATACCCATTTACTGAAGGAAACTAGAGAATTAAAAACTACGAGAGCTAGTAGTAGTGTACTGTACAATGAATCAATGATTACATAAAGAAAGTGCTTAAATTGCTTGATTAATTCATACGCGCCCACTCGCGTCACAAATCGCAATGAATGCGATCGATTTTACTTTGTAGACAGACAAATAGTGTAGGAATAAATTGCAACTTCGGTATGGTTTAATTTTAGTTTTTTAGTTATTTATTTAGGACTAGCTGGTACCCGCGACTGTGTCTGCGTGGGCTTTCTTTTTACGTGATTTTTTTAAATTCATTCGTCCCTATTAATTATAGCACAATTATAATAGGACTTCATTTTGTAAAAGCTAGCAATGTACAGATTTATATCCCAACTGGCAACGTAAGTTCGTTCACATAACTTTAGCGAACTATGTGACATTATTTTTGACACTTCTACCATATGTTGGTTTCTCCTATATTCGGCAATCGGTTCAACAATTTAACCATAATGAAGTAACAGACAGAGTCATTTTCACATTTATTATATTAATGCAGATAAGCATGTTTGACTGTGATCACCTCGCGAAATGCTAGATTCGGTCAGGCATGTTCGCCTGTTTTTATAGCATTGATTACATTAAAACAATTGTGATACAGCCCACAGAGTGTGCCAATGGACAAGCCACATATAAAGGACTGATAAAGAGATATGGAGTCCGCAAACAAAGACTAAGGCTCAGTAAAAGGGGGGGGATGTGTTTCATGGAGATGTCTTTATGTATATACCTGCATAATATAAAATATAAAGGTAAAATGCAGTCAAATTGATAACAAAACGTAGCTGAGCACTACCACAGTGCATATGAAATTTATAGATATACAAACAATATTGACATTGCTCACAGATGGGCAGGCCACATTGTTCGAAGGACAGATAACCAAAGAGCAAAGGACCTCGATTAGAGACTGTGACTCGGAAAAAAAGCACAGATCACCCTCCGAACAGGTAGATTGATGACCTGAAGAAGACAGAGGTCAGGCGGAGTGCTGACGATTAGTGGAGGCCTATGTCCAGCAGCAGCAGAGGATGGGACCAAATCACCCTTCTAAAAAAATCCTGCTCTAAATTTTGCACACCATAGAGAACTGTTATTTTTAAAGAAATAAATGTGTATAAACCAACTGAAAATGAATGTGTGTAACATATTAAAATCTTAGTTTTTGAAGTTAGTTAAAAAGTGGCAACCTATCTTATCCTACTCTCGAGAGGTGCTGTGAAGTTAAATTTGGAGTTCCCAAGCACACCATCCATGGTTAGTCAGGATCATGTTATACAAGGGCATAGAAAGAACTAGGAGTATGATCTCAATTAATCTACATTTATAAATGTCGCTAGCAGTTTTGGTGTAAGTAACAAATTTGGTG
>DWLO01001307.1:0-15434 GCA_018245335.1 Dalla quadristriga
AATGCCCAAGCCTTAGCATCACGCGAGTCAACATATAGTAATAAGCTGAAGTGTGCTGGTCATTCCTGACAGAAACAATGACTACTTACCATCAGGAAGCCCCGCCTAATCTCATTAGCTCTTCACTCAATAAAAAAATTGACTTACCTAAACATTCATCAACATTGGACAAATGCTCGATCAACTCGTGCCTCTTATCCTTCGTTTCAGCTCTCCGATCTTGGGGGACCTCATCATACCGCACTTTCTCGCCATAATCACCCTCGAAGTATAAAGCTTTCTCTTCGATAAGGTCTATGATCCCTTGGCAATCCTTCTCTAAGCCCATAGGCAAGTGCAGAAAAGCTGCATTGTGGTTCAATTTTGATCTCATTTGTTTTAGAACTCTAGAATAGGAGACAGAATTCTACATACTTTATATCAAGTATGAAGCAATAATGATATAAGGGAAAAAAAATAGAAAAATATTTATTGTTTCCTGTTTATAAAGATGTTACAAAAATAAATAGTTCACAGCAGTTTACTCTAAGCGGGCATAGTCAGGAGTTTCTTTCTATTTTACTAGTATTAAACACACTTTAAAAAGAGCCCCCTAAATCTGAATCAAACTCACTAGGGGAACTCCTAAAGTTAGGGGCATTGGTGCAAACGGGCATTACAATATTTAATGAGAATACTCTATCGCCTTATTCATAGAAATTCGAGGACAACTCGGTTGGCCAGTGACACTGTCCCCGGTGGGGCAGAAATTTATTTGGCAGATAAATGTTTGTTCTGTTGTCATGGGCATTTAAATTGTGTTTTTTCTGTGTGTCCACCACCCGCCACACACGGAATCCTAGTGAGGGGGTGTGAATGTGTGTAAGCATTTATTATTATTAATGCCACTAATATTAATTTTCCTATTAACACCTATTAGGATGATGGACTGACTAGTAGTCACATTTGTCCATGGGCATTAGTGGACAATTGTGTATGTCTGCTACCTTCATCCCATACAAATACCACCATTTACACAAGTAATCCAAGGACAGTGGTATGAGTCTGTAGGAATTTCATTGAGATTAAAGAAATCCTAGCTCATGAATAGTTATGATGATTACTTATGTCCTAACACTTCTAATACATAACCTCTGGGTTAAGATAATATTTTCTCAATGGAAAAGGGATACAGTACACACTTGAAATTACTCACCTCTCAGGATTTGCCGCTAACCTGTCCAACTTATTGATAAATGCTAGACAAGGCACATTGTATCTCTTCATCTGACGGTTTACAGTCAAGGTTTGGCTCTGGACACCCCCCACAGCACACAAGACTAACACTGCTCCATCCAAAACCCTCAATGCTCTCTCCACCTCTACTGTAAAGTCTACGTGCCCTGGAGTGTCAATGATATTGATGTTGTGGTCTCTCCATATTGTGTAAGTGGCAGCCGATTGAATGGTTATGCCTCTCTGCCTTTCAAGTTCCATTGAATCCATAACTGCGCCTACATTGTCCTTGCCTTTTACCTGTCAGTGAAAAGCATAGCTGAATTTTCGTGATAGTCATGCTATATTCATACAAATATCTTACCATTTAATTCCAATTGTCCTTTTTTTTAGGTTTAGCTGTTTTTTAGTATATATTAATACATTTGTGTACTGTAAATGTGTATAGACATTATTACAACAAAATTGTCTTATTCAATGCCTGCAAATGTGATAATGAGCATTCTATATTTTAGTTTCTACTGGTAATAACATGGGTAAAGAACAATATTATATCCCACTATACATTCTTGATTCTATGTAGGATTTAATCACAGTAAAAATTGAGTTTTTTTTAAATTATTTTAGCTTAACGAACATTCTGATCGCAGTTTATTTAAAAGAAACCCAGTAAGCATATATTATGATCGAAAATAATCAGAAATAAAGAAATGTTTAGATAGTTACCTACCTCGTGCATTTGATCGATTCTTCCTGTATAGAACAATATTCGTTCTGTGAGCGTGGTTTTTCCCGAATCGATATGTGCTGATATACCAATGTTCCTGATTCTCTCCAAAGGCTTGTGTTCGGCATATTTCACGTGAGACGAAAACGACTGTAAGTTATACATAAAATTAATTGTTAATGGCAGTTTAAAGACATTAAATCTGTTTTATTAAGAAAATATTAGTATATGCCGCATTTAAAATAACATATTCAATAAGTTTTAAAAGCAGAAAATCAAATTACGTAAAATAATTATTAAGGAATGTTCACTTTAAAACATTTTTTATATAATTTACCTCTACTTGTGTTAAGCCGGACTTTTTCGCTATTCTTGATAGGTTGCTTATTCTGAATATGTTGAACAAAGTCATGTTGGAATTATAAAAAGATTTATTAAATTAAAATGGAAATCTTATGATGAACTCTCATCCTTCCTTCTTCCATCTTCTAATTCTAATACATTTTTAGGTTAATCATAAATTTATGTCAATGTCATTGTCATAATATTTGACAGTTGTCATTCAATCATTCATTATTATTCGTCAGGCATAGACAATAGTTTTGTTCATCTGTTTTGTAATGCCACGTACAGCCTAAGTCAACGAACGCGAACACAGGGTACCTAATGGTGGAACCGATATTTTAGTATTCGTTCAAATCTTAGTATTATTATGCCCCTAAGATACGGGATTTAGTTGAGGGGTCAGGATTCCAATGAACTGATGTAATGAGTTTTACTTAATAAATAAATTTCAAAAAAAATAAAATGCGTGGTCATGAAAAAGAATTGATATAATTATATAATGTTAAGGAAGGATATGGTAATATAAAAATTTTTAGTCAAATTAAAAGTTGAACATTGTTACATGAGGTAAAACTAATACCTTATCCCAGCTGATATTCGTGACAAACATTGAAAATTGTCTAATAAATGTGCCTAAACGTGTATGACGCCCACGGATGATAAAAATCTTACTAATATTATAATATTATGTGAAAGGGTGTTTGTTGGCTTGTCCTTTTTTCACGATGCAATATAGCGACACGGATTGAAATGAAGTTTTTCAAAGATATACTTTTATCCCGGAAAAATGCATGGATCCAGTGGGATAGATAAGTAATGTGGGTAGAGTCGAGGGCAAAACCTTGTATTAGCCTATTAACAACTGCATCCATCGCATTCCTAATACATGGATACTCTATTGTTACATTACACGGTTCCACCATCATCCCTTCGCTGGCTCCAGTCTGTACGCTACATTTTACTTAATGTGTTGCCATATTTTCACTTTTCTTTGAAATAGAGATTAACGCTTAGTTAGACCATACTCTAAGAGTTAACGATTAGAATATATAATCGATTTTTTTTAAAGAATTTGCATAAATTTCAACATAACAAGTGCCATAGATATAGGTAACTAATAATTTCTGCTGGCAAGCCCAAAGGATAGACAATAGACAGCAGAACAAATTGAAATTTTGTTTATCGTTAGTGTCGTTCCCGTCAGGCCGTCACGCACGTCATGTCAGTTTCGTTTTAGTTCAAAAGAATATGGTCGTGTTAGGGCCAAGTGCGAGTGTAAATATGAACGGGCACAATAATATTCATAGTCAATTAACGAAGTCTTTGGAAAGAATTTTAGAAGATGCGTATTTAAGTGGTGAATTAAAATTGAGCGGACGAAAGTTGCGAGAGTTTCCGAAACCAGTGAAATTTGATTTGAGTGATACGGTCGTTGCTGGTAAGTCCGATTTATAAATAAATCCTAGTGCATTTATATGCGATTTATGTTTAAAAATGTATTTTGGGTGCGTGTTATGTTATGGTGTAAATAAGTTTGAGTGTGCTAGAGAGTTTGGTCTATTTTTGTTTACGTTTCCTACCGGCTTTGCGCGATGACCTACACAACCGACTCCGTGCACTCGTTAAACTAGGTAAACAATTTGACCGAAACCACACCTTATTCTTTTAAGATTTATGAAAGAATACGCCGTAAAAGGTAAGTCACACTTATTGTTGGGTTCTGTTCCTGTGTATCTGATATGTATCTGATCCTGTTAGTACCGCCGGAATCGAATTTGATTTTTAGGTGTTTGCTAATTATCTTGCAGAACGTATCTACACTTACTTATTAAACCTTAAAAAACATTTAAGTATTAATAATTTGTAACGTAATATCACACACTACCCCCTTACTATGAGTAATATCGCACACTTTTCTACCTTGGTCATAACTGGACAAATATTTTTAGATTTTGGTACATCTACAATTAAAGGCAACCTTAGATACAAGCTAGTAGCAATTCATCAGTGGACATGGGTCTCTTCCCCAGTTGTGGAGGGCCTGAACCTACCAGGTTAAACTCTTGGTCCTGATGAGGAAAACGTAATTATTTAGCAGTACAAATACAAAGTTTATTTGGCCTTTTCCTCATAAATCCTATTGCCTTGGAGACATACATAAAATGTTTTTTAGAATAGGAAAGCCATAAAGTCGAATCTGTAATGTAGGTGCAAGGGTGTAAGTGCAGAAAGAAATGACTGGGGAACAAGGAGGTCTGAGTGGAATGTATGTAGAAGCAGAGAGACACCACTCCCAGCTAGCTATTGTAAATTGACTTATTGGCAGTGTTGACATCACTAATGGATTGCCCAATCACTAATTTGTTTGTTTTATTAGCTTCCATTCCATTCTATCAAACTATACAGAGGTAGGTCAAGGACAGTTTTGTGCTCAGATTGCCGTTAAAAGGTTTCAATCATTCAACAGCCTATAGTAATCCACTGCTGAACTAAAGGCCTCTCCCCAAAAATAGGAGGATTGCCGGACGATTGAAGATGCGCCGGTTACACATATACCAGAGGTGACCATCTCAGTCTTCAGGGGTAGCACCGCATCTATGACCAGCTATGAATAGGACAAATACTAACATTGCTATCTGGACGGTTACGAATATTTACTAACAGGCCTAACATAAACTAACAATCCTGACTCCCATAGTCCTATTGCTAACAAATAATACTAAATAATATTCATTCTTATTAACATATAATACTAACGGGACTAAGTAATTTACTAACAGTCTATTGCATAGTGCTTTTCGAAGTTGGCACAGATGTCCATGGGCAGCATTTGTTGGTGGGACTGCATGCCTGTTTGCTATTCTCATTACATAACAAAAAAATAAAAGGTTGGCACCAACTCCAAACCATACCTATTTTTCTAGTGTGCAGTAGTGTGCAGTAAGGGCCAAACACTAAATTAAGGCCTCCATTTCGCCACTTTTATTACAAACACTATTGTTATCTCTTACCAAGTAGGCACTTAACCTAGTTAGAGGTGCCATAATATTTTTTTATGGCTGACAATTTCGATTTTCTACTAACAGGCTGTTACTGTTGCCTTTACACAGATGAGCTCATTGACTCTTTAGGCAAAAAGCGTCGCAGCAGTTTTAAGAGCGCCCGTTTTGGCTTGTATTATTGACATGTCGCCACTGCTATTAAATTGTTGTCTGGAACTGTTTTATCATCCGCATATCGACGCACGTTTGTTCTAGCCTCTTTAGGATTACGAGCGAAAATGTAAGTCGACGTTTGGCATAATCCATCCCATCGCAGAATTGACTTTGAAATGGGCTGCTCTGAAAGTCAGCGCTGTTGGTTTTTAACTAAGCCATGCATACTGCAAGCCCTTTGGGCTATGGCATTGCGACGTAGGTGACATTTTGGGACATTTTAGTTAGTAGCTTTTCGGGTTAGCTGTTAAATTTTATGTTGTATTAGCTTATTTAAATCATCTGTTTTGGTGTAGTACTACAACAAAGTCATTCTGTTATCTGTTCTATTCTAAATCATCTCCTGAGGTGAACGAGTCTTTGTAGGGTTTTATGGGGATATATAGGTATGCGCTATTTCAAATTGCATTATTTCCGCGGGTACACATTATATTACCTTGTTGGTTCATAGCATTGCATTTCCGCGAAATCGATCTTGTTGTCATTGCTTTGGAAACTTTTATTGGCGCAATGCGCTTTCTTCAATGCACGTAACGCTTGGCTACTTATAGGAGTCTTTCCCCCGATACGTTAAATTGTATTTATTAATTTACTGACCTGAGCTATTGAAATTCAGACTTTCATGAGTGTTATAAGCCTTATACGCTCTGGGCCCCGAGTCTGCTATTTTTATCGCGCCGGTATCGTAATTAGGAAAATTGCAAAATCGATTAGGACGTTGCAAAATCGTAATTAGGTAATCGTATTGCGTAATCGTAATCGTGATTCACGTGGATAGGAATCCACGTGAATCAACTTTAAATCTGATGGGCGTTATTATAAACAAAATTAATTAAATACATTGTAATCCTCTACCTTTTTAAGAATTCAATGTATAACATTATGGCCGAGTACGTAAGTACTAAAAAGCTGGAATAAATCTGTAATCGCTTAAACGATTTTATTCAAATTATTCCAAACAGATTCTGGAAGCATATAATTGCAAGGTTCGCGAGTGGAATTAGATTGAATGGATTCTCTGTGCAATCAGCCCTCGGTTTGAGTGAATACCTACGTATCGGAAATTTTGTACGACCTAACATAAAGCACTTTGTTGATAGAGTATCAGCAGTTCTAGGATAAAATAGAAATTTTGGAAAGGCAAAAACTATAATATATAATAAATAATACAGTAATAGAGATCTTCCTAGTTATAAAGTAAAGTTCTTGTTTAACCCCTTATTTTCAGACTGCACCTGTATTCATCAACATCTTACCTAATAAGGTAATTTATAATGGTATAAGGTAATAATGGTATTTATAATGGTATAAGGTAAGATTATTATCTTACTAACATTATAAATGCGAAATTGTATTTGTTTATTTGATACGTCTTCACGGCTAAACCATACAACCGTTTTAAATAGAATTTGGTAGAGAGGTAGTTTTAGACATGGAGATGGTCGTAGGATTAATATACAGATCCCAACGGACTGAAAACATCATACGCGGACGAAGTCGCGGGCAACACCTAGTACGTTTTAATATATACAATAACGTCTATCAGTAGTGTACCTTCAGAATACGAAAACAATTTTGAATTAACGTTGAAAAAACGCCTCTGCGAAAGTGTGAATGCAGCTTAATTTTCAGACGATAATTTTAGGTATATTGCATTAAGTACAAGTTTAACATTGTAACATCATACATAATTGACAAATCTATTGTCATATTTTTGTACCGTTTTTTAATGAAAACCTTGAAGAAGGCAGTTGCTTTATTGAATCATGGCGACGCTTGAGTATGGCCTACAATTGAGTTGACTTTGACCCCACTTTCATTAAGTCAATAGATAGGTACCTACTTACAGTAACTGTTTCCATTGATGTATATAGTTAAATGAGAGTTATAACCTAAACAGTAGGGAGCGGACCGTTCGATGCTATTCAACTAATTGCATTTGAAATCTGCGACAGTCCACGTCTATCAATACTTAATTCTGAATAAATGCATTGTATTGAGGATCTATGTATAAGTTTATCGTAAACTTCTATAAAGTGGTGATATAAGGCATCACCATCGTCATCATCACCATTATCATCATCAGCACCATCACCATAATCATCCCATCATCATCATCAGCTACAGCCTATAATATTCCACTGCTGAACTAACAGCCTCTCCCAAAGATAGGAAGATTTGCCCATAATAACCACGCTGGGCAGGCGGGTTGGTGCCCGCAGTAGATGGTAGATTCAGCACAGAATATTATGATGGTGTTGTTCTCCGTTATATTTCCTAGTCGCCTCGTACGACACCCGCCGGAAGTGGAGGGGCGATAATTGTTTTCTGTTCTGCCGTCACCACACGGCAAAGCGCTATCTATGTAAGGCATTGTATAACATAGCTTGTTAAAAATTGGATTAGATTATGAAGAAGACAACTTCTGGAAATCTACCCAAATTCATATCCGCCTACGCTCTCCGTATCAATTTGCTGGAGATCGGCAGTTAATTTCGTTTTTCGATGCTGAAAACCCTATCTGAATACATCACTGGGATCTATCTGAGATGAGGCTTTATTATTATGGTTTCAAAAATCTCCTAGAACCTTTTGAACCTAGGATCGCAAAACGATTTGGCAACACGAATATTGCCCATTTGTATAACGTTGCTAGTTACAGTTTGCTAGTCATATACAGTTCATCCAATAACTGGTACCTGTCGAGCCAGTTGCAATAAGTCAAGAAGAATTAATTTATTAGTCGCCAGTTAATATGAGCTAAGTACTGTTATTCCACAACTGGTGTCTGGGTAGGCACGCGGGATTTGTACGAGGCCGCTACGATTTTTACGAGCTTTCTTTCTTATAAATCTACTTTACTTTGATTAGTTGATTTCGATTGCCATTAGTAACTTCCGCAATCAATATATAGTCTGTTTTTGTAATAAAATTTCACAGCTGCAAGACCACTTACATCGCTGCCGCCAGAAGTTTATTGGAGCGTATTTTGGACGTGTGCACTTTGCCTCCTGTCTGGATTGGACGTTGAGGGATGGATGAAATTATAACTTTGTAGGTAGCTGTCCAATTCACCAATCGTCAAGTCTGTGGTATAACTATGGATACTATCAGTCTACGATTTAGAGTGAGGTTCGAGTCTACATAATCTTCGCCTATCCGATATTGTATTATTGCTTTGCCGATATTGTATCCTATAAAAACTCCAAAGAATTTCACTCTGGATACAATTTTAATTCAATTTAAACTAGTCCATTTCATTACATCATTTTGTGGCAAGTACCCATCCAATTTAACTATGCAATATCCAATAAATTTCCAATTAATTTATATCCCCAAAGGGTTAAGCTACCGATGGCTGGTCCGCAACGGGAATCTTCGTACTGACTTGCTGACATTCTGGTTTACATCTGCTTGGTTTTTTTTCTGTGCGTAGCAAGTCATGAACAAGATAACGGTCGCTGACAGTAAACGTGTGTTGGCACGTTATGCGTAACACAGACAAAAGTACGACTTCAAGTGGCTTAGCGTTACTTGAAGAGGGTTTACAACAGTTTGGCTTATAACAGAGTCAGACTTATCGCGTCGCGCGATGTGAATCTTACTGTTCGTGCTCTAATAGCAGACCGTATAGGATATTTGTGTAATTTAACCGTTTTATTGTAACTGAAGCAGCGGACTGATTGTCAGTACATTGCAGTTGAATAATAATAATAAATCTACACACGCCGCACTGTGCCCGTGGATGGTATGGTCACAAACAAGTGAAATAAGAGATATATCAGAAGCACAGAAACACAATCTTCTGTGACAAATCTACGGGGCATCGATGGTCACAGCACAGAACGATGCCTGTGACTCGTTATGGAATTAACTTAGTGTTTATTCGTTGAATTCAAAAATAAACTTTATACCAGTCCTGCAGGTAAGTTTCACGATCAATAACACTTAATGCTCGATTAATACGGGGGCTTAGTTTCAATTTCTGAAAATGGAAAAGGTTCATATTTTTTTGGCACTGTTTGCTTTTTCATCACCATTTTAAACTTTATAATCAGTAGTTTTTTTATGTTTTCTTATGATGATATAACGTTCACTCGTTGTTTAAATTATGAAACTGTTGGTTTATAGCTGGAAGTTTCAGGGTTGGTCCGCGGGATGCTTCGATTTCCACATTTCTCCCGCTGAAATTGCTCGAGCCATCCAATATTAGAATTCGATCTCCCAGTCCGTTGCACACATCTCGATACTCGTATATTACCAGATTATACGATTTCCAATCTTTCGTGTGAAGCGCGGTGAAAGTTTATTTTATCTTGATTTCTAGATCTGCAAACGCGGTCAATTTCTTGTGGATATCGTGATTTACTTAATCTCATCTCGCGACCAATCTGCAGCTTTGTTATACAGCTATTCACCTGATCGGGAATGGCTGTTGACTGTACTGTAGCATTAATAATGGCTCGTT
Source organism: Dalla quadristriga (assembly GCA_018245335.1). NCBI lineage: Eukaryota > Metazoa > Arthropoda > Insecta > Lepidoptera > Hesperiidae > Dalla > Dalla quadristriga. The sequence goes on from DWLO01001307.1 coordinate 9,971, forward strand.
ATCATTTTATTCTAATTGCAATTTCTCTTCTTTTCAATCGTAATAGATTATTCTTTTCTTATTTGATCAGCCATTTTAAAATGGATAGTAGAATTTTGTTCAACTGTTAAGTTTAGATACTGCGCGTGAACATCAAAACAGATAAAAAGGCATATGGAATGATGGTGATTGGTGAAGAATCTCTGTCTTTCGCTCTGTCAAGTTGACACACACAATAACCGTGATCAGTTAAATGTGCCCTTTGAGACCCCAACTTCTTAAATTATATAAACGTTTACAAATTTACTATCATACTAAAGAGTCACAAAGATTCATTGGAAAGGCAAGGAAGAAAGGAAAAATAATAGTTCCCTAGATCTTACGTCAGCGTTCGTTAAGTTATTTAGCTTCAAAGGAGTTCTATTCCTATTCTTGCGACAGAAGTATTCAAGATTAATGAATTGACTAATTTGGTAATTTATCAAAATGATGAAAACGCGTGTTTGAGGAGCATAATTTTTGTAACATTTGATTTTGTTGGTGCTTGTTATGTACCCAAACAACTAAGTGTTACATATCTAATGTAAACAGTTATCTATTTAAAATATAGTGTACCTATTGGCATGACTCAGATACTTGTGATTCAATATTGGTATGGTACTACCGTATATTCACGTTTAAACGGCACCTAGATAAGAGTTGTCGACACAGTTATATTAATAGATAAACTTAGCTGCATAGTGGTAATAAATCTATTAAAGCCCACACACCTACTAGAAAATTAACACAGAAGAGAAATCAACAAAGGCGGCTTTACCACTCGGCGTTTGAAACGCTTAGGTTGTTGTCGAAAGCTAAAATTACGCATTATGCGGTTATGTCGAAGGCAACCATTATCTGTGCCTACTGTGTTATCCGGTAATTCTAGGCTTTCAATCTAGGCACTACCTGCTTTAGGCAATAGGAAAATTTTAATGGCCTACGTAATTTACGATTCGTTTGAAATTATTTGAAGCTTTGATATGTGGCACAGTTTCATTTGAGTTTACTGTCAGCGTTGTTTTTTAAATCAGACTGGGATTCGACCCTGACTCCTGAATGAGGTCAATAGTTCTGACTTGACGGCAAAAACAAAAACAATAAACACAAATAGGGAGAACACACATTGAAATAGAAACATCATAAATGAAATAGACAGTCAGATAAAGGTATGAAACCTATAACTCACGGTGTGTTACACACCTAATTTCTTCTCTCGTCTACGCAGCGTACTCTTCGTGAAAATAGCTGACTAAATATTATTGAACGACGCTGTCTGCTCCGCCCGCGTAAAATTCCCACACCTATCCCACAGGAACCGTGCATTTTTCTGGAATTAAAAGTAGTCTATGTCACTCTCGGGCTTCTAAACTGTCTGTATGCAAAAAATCACGTGGATCCATTGCTCCATTGCTTCGTGAAAGAAGGACAAACCAACAAACACATTATCACATTTACGAGTATAATCTTAGTAAAGCCTTCTATAATCTTAGTATTGTATCGGCCATTTGGGAGTTACGTCAGATGATTTACGCGCACATCCAGACGGAATAACTTATCCACTATCCGGTTTCTCCTCTTGTCTTGTCTCCTTACTTCATGCCTCCTTATTTAACAGCTTAACAACAATGCTGTTACTCAATGAATTATTTGTATCGATCAGGGCATTGCGAGGTGAAGTTGCGTCTCGCTGTGGTCGCCGGATCGGCCCCCCATATCCGGAGTCTCGCCCGTGCACCTGTCGTCGGTGTAAGGCCATTGTGTACCTTTGTACAGACAGTATACTGCATAGACTGTGCTAGTATAGATGTACAGTTGCGGCTGTGAACACAGCCGTGTAAAGTTCATGCACTCCGTTGTTTTCAACTACTTGACAAAGTTACCGTGGTCTATGTGAGTGATATCATCTGGTTAAGTTATGACCTTAGTCCACCACGCCGACCAAGTGGGAGAATTTCCACGCCAAGGACAATATATGGAGTACTTTCAGACATGCAGGATATTGTCGTCTCTTGTATAAACGTGACCAGAAACCACAATTGCTTGAATACCGTGGGTAAAACGTACGTCCGCGTCAGTCAGATGTCGAGATCGTCGGGCTACCAATGTTAAGACACACGTACCCAAAGTGTTAGGTTAGGGTTGCCATCTCCTAAAATACTAAAGCCGGGCTCTAAGCTGTATTAGGCCGGATATTTGGCCCTCAAAGCCGGACGTTATCTTCTTTAATATCCAAACATACCTTATATAAAGCCGAACGTACATTTTTAAAGTTGACGTAACTGTAATAATAAGAAACTATATTAAATATTACACTGCAGGCGCTGCGCGATTATGCGCCTACCGCGTAGACCAAAAGACCTACTAAAAGCCTGACAGGTTGGACACATACACAACTGGCTGGGCAGGACTGTAAAAAGCCAAACATGTCAAAATTATCGATAAGTCGTCAAGCGACTTGGAAGTCGACTATGACATGTCAATTTCTAACGAGCGATTCGGAAATAGAGCCACTTGAAAGTTCTAATTCGCATCCCACTTCACCTCAGACAAAACTGCACACGTTTTGGTTTCACTTGGTCAGTGATCCTGACTGACAAGCCGAGGGTCCCGGGTTCGATCCCCGGCCGGAGCAGATATTTATTTGGCAGATAGATATTTGTGCTCGGGTCTTGGGTGTTTAATTGTGTTGTTTTCTGTGTGTCCGCCACCCGCAACACAGGGAATGTGTAAGCGTGTATTTATTTATTTACTTTGATAACAAGAGTAGGTCTAATATGCTGCCGTTGATTAAGTTGAAACGCCCATTTTAGATTCGCTGAAAAAGTGCCTACACTTTGCTAAAGCAACCTGGGTAATTAAAGTACCTTATCTATACTACGTTGTACAATATTAGAACTTTTAATCACCTTGTCTCAAGCGGAAAATCCTCTCAAGTTTGACTGCGTATTCGCTCTCATAACCGACTCAACTCCCTAAAACGATACATACAGCAAGCAAGTAACATACATTTTCAACCTTATGCGTTCGGAATAAGAACAGAAAGGAAAAGCTTTCGATCGCTCACGATCGTTAACTAAAGGACGCAAACCTGTTGTGAGGACGGGTGGCGCTAACAGACCCTGTGAAGTGGCGAGTATAAAGGGCTAGCGCAGACTACTTTTGATCAAACGATTTATGCCCGACCACGGCCGAATTTAATCACTTACAGTCGAAGCCTGCTTTTCCCCGACGCACAAGCTTACAATTGCCCTTGTGTCCATTGTATCAACCTGTGTCTGGTATAGTTCCTAGTGAAAGTCTAGGTAATAAAGTGACTGGGAAAACATCGTAAGGATGCATGCCTGAGAGGTATCCATTATGTTCTCAAAGGCGTGTGAAGTCTGCCAATTCGCACTGGCGAGTGTGTTGGACTATGGCCTTACCCTTCTCAACCTGTGCGGAGACCCGTGCTCAGTAGTGGACCGGTGAAGGGTTGTGATAATCTTGATAAGTTGGTGACCATGTGGTTGTCTGGAAGAAATCTGCTTAGCGATAAGACCGCCCTTGTACCTTAGAACTTAAGTTTTTTTTTTTGTGTTATCCATTGTATTTTTTATGGTGTACAATGAAGAGTAAAATAATAATAATCGTAATAATCTTGCGAGTCGTTAGGCATCATACGTTTCATTTTGTAGAAACATTTGTGGCAACTGAATGCGGTCGTCTGCGGAACGCCTTCAAAAAACGTTCCCTTGCGACAAGTATGTGTGTATTTATGTATGAATGTATTTGTATAGGGTTGTCCCGCTACCTGCTACACTGCACAAAACCAGTTTTTGTGTGGGCGGTTAATGGGTGGAAGCTAGAAAAAGCAGTAAACAAACGGGATATGGATACGTACGTGTAGGTTTCGTTTGAGCGCAAATAATCGGTCGCGATCGGGAGTCGAACGAGTTGGGTTCACAGAAGATTGTAATTTAAAATGGAAATCTAGACTCATACCTCTTAAAAGATACAACAATGGGCGGACTAAGTTTCAAAAATCCTGCTTATTGAAAGCTATCTCGGCGTACGTTGCATAAACCATTTGTAATATTTTTATGGAAAAACAATTTTTAGGTGGGCAGAGCCGTGGGCTAAAGCTAATGCATTATAAATGTCCATTTCGACAACGGTCCAGTCCAAGTCCAGAATTTAACATTAGACCGCCGCCCGGTTCCACTAGGGCCCTCTTGAATAAAACATTGGTGTGCGAAAGCTCGCTTATAAGCTCAGATAATTTTAATAGAGATGTGAGCTCGCGATGCGTCTAAATTAATCCCTTTAAAATTCCATATGAGCGCTTCGTTGGTTTCCACTCGGTCGGTGCTTCTAAAATCCCTCTAAAAGGGCTGGCTACTCAGTGTAGCCATTATCTTTTTGAGCAGACATTATTGAGAAGGCATATCATTACCACATTATAATCCTCCACCACACTGCTCCATTGCAGTTTGACGGTGGGGATAGGAGCCACCTCGAGCGCTGAAAGGCCTTACGCAGCTTGAAGGGTCCGACAGGGATTGACCGCCATCTTATAGGAACAGCTAGCTTAACGTGTCCTCCGTATCACAGAAATGCCCATAACATTTTCACCCAAATCCGCTCGCGCTCAAAGTAACGTAGTTTGACGGTCGGTTAAAATTTCAGTTAAATAGTTGCGTGACTATGGGCGTTCGTAAAAGGGTTACAGTCGTTAATCAAGCGATCCCCAGAACAGATACTCTTGGATCTAATTACGTGTTACTATATCAACGCTTGACAACTCCATAGTTATGGCCAGGTTTGCTTGACAATGAACACGTCATTCTTATTCGACCCTCATACGTGGTGATGCTTCTGGGAATACTGATCGCGATGACCCAGCCAATGATGCGGAACACTCGACCACTAGTAATGACACTAGTGGGGAGTTCTACCACACTCGGCTGGATAACCGGCGTATTGTAATATATTAGTATGCAAGTGGTATCGAGTTTCCTTCGCGCCGGGGCTGTCTCGTCATGTCCTCCTAATTTTACATACGCACAGGCGCATAGAGGATAAATTGGCCGTCTTGTTAGCAATGAAAGGGTTATGCGACTAATGTCAGTAAGCATTTTGCATTATAAAAAAGGGTACTAATAGATATACGCGTGTAGCTTAAATTTGGGACTAATATTTATTTTTCGAATATTTATCGATCAGACATTCAATCTACGCCATTATTTTCTTATTTTATTCCTTTTTAGTGGCAAAAATTAATAAACGAAATGTGCAAAATATGCGATCGAAATTTAAAATTGAGAAAGCAACGCCATGTTCAGAATTAAATGTGACGTCATCGCTCGTGTCAAGGGTGTAGGTTACGTAGTGTTTTGGTTACGATTTTGGGGTCTTGTGACGTCATTCTAACCGCGCGATAAATGGCGGCGTTTTGAACAGTTCA
>DWLO01001308.1:0-15433 GCA_018245335.1 Dalla quadristriga
CAAAAAAAATAGGGTGGAGCCGCCTCCCGCTCCCCGCGTAGGACGGGAATATACGGTGAGATGCAAGATTTATTTTAGAATAGCTTTTCGGGGAAAAGGTTTTTTTTAAAAACAACTTAATGTATCTTCGTTAAATAAAGTGATTTAAACTTTTAAGTAAAAAAAAAAAAAATTACTATATACATAAGTACGGAAATTTCATAGGAGATTTCATACTCCTTATATTATTTATTTACGCCTAAAGTTGCGTAAAAATTGGTTTTAAAAATGGATCTTCGCAGGCTCGTAACTGGTAAACCAATATCTTTTTTTCTGTTCTCAGACTCGATACTCTGATAATGATGAGATAAAATAGATATCATGCTTAGCTTTGGGCATAGAACTACAAACGTTTTAGTTATTTATTGATTACGTTTGTATGGAAAAGTAGTGGGCTTGCGTCCCCTTAATCCCTATCCGCCTGACTATACCTACGAGAAGCTTAGTTTCAATTCAATCTTTAATTCTCAACAAAAATCTTTTGTTTAACCCGTATGCAGGTTTAAATAGATTTGATCAGCGTTTCTAAGCCGAGTTTATAATTAGTCAAAAGTGAGCAACACACTGCGGGGCAGGTCGCCGTGGGCAAGGCTTATCAAATATGTACCTACCTGCCCCTAGCCTCCTGTGTTCTCCAGGATTTATTTAGGATATGCATGAGGGTACGATTTAAATTTTAAACGGATTGCGCCTTTGTATCTCGGACCTGTGTTATGTTTGGTAAATCCATCACTACTCGTATAATACCAAAATTGGACCCCAAAATAATTTTGAAAGCCGAAAGCTCCGATTCGACTTATTATTGCTTAATTCACCGTAATCCTTTAGGGAACGAACTGCGCGGTGCAGGTGCTAGTAAATAACGACGTGGGATCCTATATCCATCCGAAAAACAAAGTTACAAACCGAGCATTTCATACAATAAGAATGCTGTTATACTATTACGACCAAATCTTTCTATTTAAATCTGGCCTCGTTACTACCGCCACTCTGTTCTTCTGTAAAGTAAAGGCGGGCTGCCGTAAAATGGCGTGAACGAGGGTTGATTAAAGGAGTCCCTGAACTGCATCGGCAACTTGATTTCAGTGTGCATACCCGTTTGGTAGGCGAAGTATATGAGTCACGTGATATGGTCACGTGAAATGATCAACTAGTTAAATAAACTCAAAATCAACTTTAATCTCCTATCGAGTAAGAGTCTATTACGTACTTACTATGTAGACTTTTTTGACCTCAGTTCATTAAATAGGTACAGTCATGGTATAATTATTCACCTGGGTGCATTAAACAAGGTGCCTATATCCAGAACGTATTAAAAACAAGTAATACTTACTATTCTTAGTGAAGGTGACAATCTTCAGCACCTTCCCGTAACGTTGGAAGATGGAGTACAGCACGTCGAGCACGATCGGATACAGCATGTGTTCAATGATCACGCGCAGCACGGTGTTGGGGCCACCCTGGTCGACGAAATAATAAAGTTTATATTTTTTATTTATTTCTTACAATGACAATTTTATATAAACAAATCTTGAAACATGTTTTCAAATCTAATGCCTTTACAATGACATAACGTATCTTTCGGCGTTGCTGCAAAATACAGCAGGCGTAGTATTTTGCACAAAAATGTTGCCGCCTTTTGGCGTCCAGTGGGTGGGCACGTATGGGTAGCCCATGTAGTGAGCGGCGAGTCACCACCTGGATTTGTATATGACCAAAATGGCAGGTGCACCCATAGCTCTCCCCAGTTTTTCGTTAATTCACTCTAATAGACCTAATTTAGATATATCTTTCATATCTGTATCTGTGCAAATATTATGGTGGGGACCATCTTCCGATGCTCCAATCGATGGTGCAGTCAGTCGAGTGTGATATCAACCGTAATAAAAAACGTTAAAGTATCTGTAAGAGGCCTCTACCTGTTGGTCCCCACGGCTAGCCTTCCAAATGACCGGGTCCAGTTGCATCTGGAACCCGTGAAAGCATCGTGGTAAGTACACCTAATTATATTTTATTTTCAGTTGAATTCTAACACTATCTGTAAGTACCTACTAACACTCCAGTGTTAACGTATATAACATCCCCGTTCCTAGTAAATTAAGTACTTAATTCTAAGTACTTAATTACTTAAGTACTTAATTAATAAGTTAGTTTAATACTTCGACATATAAAAAAAATCGATTAACTAGTAGTAGGGGCCCCAGTCTTGTTATCATATTTTGTAATCATTTAATTACATTGGAGCTATAAAATAGGTAAGTTAGAATAGAAACTTATTCGCTTAATTTGGGTAAGTATCTTGTTATGAACTATATATACGTACTAAAGATTCACGATAGCGAATCTTGAACGCATTAAACGACCAAGAATAAAATCCGAAGAGGTTGTTTTTATGCGGAAAAGAAAAGTAATCTGCAGTCAGTGTCCCGGCATGACAGAATAGTCTTCAAGTTACTTTGATCATTTGTTCGCTGTACTTTGTTAGACGATCTCCAGATGCACTCGGCCGAGCTTTGTGTCTGGCCACGTAATAGTTAGATTCAGGTATCACAAAACGCATTGGGGCCTTCAAATCACATTTGTGGAGGCGTAATTATAAATATGTTTACTTACACCACTACTGTCAATGTGTCAAAATTGACCTATTAATTTGCGATGACTATAACTATCTTGAAAATAAAATTACGGGCATTTTGGGCTTATTTTAATTTTCATACATCTTTCGGTTTCATAATACAGTTTTGATAGAGAAAAAGGGCGAAAGTAATTCGTAAATTTTCTCGGCCTTTTTCTCTATCATAAATTATGTATACCTATGAAAATTTAAATATGTCTAAAATTACCGTATTTTTATTGGTCAGAATGTTCATAAATCACATTTTTCAAAAGTATAAGTAGGTACTCAGACATTTTCGATAGTTGAATATTTTATGGAGCGGATTCTACATAACTAAGATTTGTTTGTCCGGGTCACTTCCAAGTGTCTTCTATTGAGGTAACATTAACATCCCCGTAATATAAGTAAAAGTGCGGATAATTCGCATTGCGGGCTAATGTGTTGCTAATGTCTGTCTACCAGGCTTGAGAACGAATGCAGCACAGTATTTTAGCTGTGAAACAAACACTTTCACACTCACATCACTCAAGGATTCCATGTATTGCGGACAAGGGCGCACACTAATAAACAACCACAAACGGCCAAGACCCGAGATGGAACATTTATCTGTCAAACAAAATGTGTCCGGCCACGGCTGGGATTCGAATCTATCAAGATATAGAATAACTGGGTAATAAGCCGTCAGCCACAGTCACCAACTGTCTTATTTATTAATTGAAAACTTAACGCTTAAAGCATTCTCTGCCAGTCAATCTTTTAGTAGTATCTTTAAGTAGTATAAAACGAGGCGATCTTACATCCATATCTACCTGTATCTCAGTGCCGCCGTTGGCTGGCTGCAGGGCGGCGCCGGCGCTCGCGACTATGGCGGCTCCTGCGCTGTTTGAGATCACCTGGGCCGCTTGCAGCGCGGCCTGCGCGGACGCCGACTGTAGGAAAGAAAACTTTTTTATCTTCATTAAAATATTATGAAAGATTAACATAAGTTTTAGATTAACAATACTAATAGAAATAAAATAGGATTGCATATGCTCGTAGCCATGTCTCAATGGATAGTAATAACCTACACACTCATACGCCCTCATTAGGATTTCCGCGTGTCGCGGGTGGCATGGTCATATACACTAGACATCACAAATAACGCCTTAGAACAAATGCTTATCTGTAACATAAATGTCTGCTCCGGCTGATTATCGATCCCTTCGGTCATAATGCAGGGAGATATGAGTATACTGGAGTACGAGTATTAAAAGCTTCTTCTACTAAGAATAACAACAAAATAATTATAATAATAAATAACAAAAAAACCAACAGCCTACGCAGTCTCCTCTAGTAAATATTAAAGTTAAAATTTAAAAATTAAATATTAAATAAATTATAAATATAAAATTTAAACTTAAAACTAATAATTATAAAATAATCCGGGACGGTTGATTAGTGACCCTGACTGACGAACAGTGGAAGGCAAACATTTATTTGGCAGATAAACGTTTGTACTCGGGTCTTAGGTGTGTTGAATTGTGTTTTTTTTTGTATGTGTCCGCGACACAGGAAATCCTAGTGCAGGGGTGTGGAGTGTATGCGTTTATTTATTTAATATATATAATTACAGCTATGTATACACTTCACGAATCTCTACGTTGTGTGCAGTTAAAAGTTCTCGCATTGAGCCTGACGTTAATTTCTTTTATCTAAGTCTACGCATGGCCATACATAACGGATATCACGAAAGCGCTGCAAACAATCTTTAACATAATAAACTAACGTGTTTGCGTCGTATACTCAACACTGTCACGATGTACGAGGAAATAAAGCACATTTATGGTCACGTAAAAAATAAATAATGTAATTTCGTGTGAGTCTCGTGACAATGGGAGGTAATATTAGAGGTTGGTTATCTCGCAAGCGACCACCTTCGAGTGTGCCAAGACCAACAGATAACATTGACCGCATCAAACAAAGGGACGCCATAAACTTATTTTGTAACAGGGGACGATTCGTTACTTTGTTGCGAATAAGGGTGCGGGGGAGCCGCTGCGGACGGAACCCGGGTCAAGTTTACAGCGACGGACGTGAAATGTGGAATGTTCAATTTGTAACTTAATATGCCCGTATTAAGGCCAAGTGGTTAAATATTGGCATCCGACTCGATCGTCTGGGGTGTTGATGAGAGTGAAGGGAAACCTAACGTGGCAATGGGCAGACGTCATTCGAAGGACCCATAACCGATGGGGAATAAAAGAACCTCGAATGGAGACCTTCCATCAGCCTTTAGAGGTCCACTGCTGGATATAGGCCTTCCCTAATCGACGCCACTTCGACCGGTCCTCTGCTCTCTGAATCCAGCTGTTACTTGCTGTTTTCTTAAGGACGTCAATCCACCTTGGACCACGAATGGAGACCATGACTCGGAAAAAGGAGCACGGGTCCCACTCCGACCATGTGGACTGATGACCCGAAGAAGACAGCGAGAAGCCGCTGGATTTAGAGGGCACAGGACCTAGCAGCAGTGGACTTTAAAAAGCTGATGGATAAATGGAAGGAAAAGATCGTGAGGAAACAGACATGCCTTATCAGGCAGGAACTATTGTTCTACATAGATATTGTTCTCAAAGACGAGTGAAGTCTGAGGCCAATACCCACTAGGTTAACATGTCATTAACAAAATTAAATATAACATAATTCATCTATGTACTAAATTTTAAATTTATAATCTTATTGACGACCAAAACCTCCCCTTGAGTATTTTTAGTCTACAACTACAACATTGAAACATAACATACGCGTAAATCAGTTCGGTAGCTTTAGAACTCGTGTAGTTTTACGGACACTGTAAACATTTGATAGCAAAAACAAAAATTCGTGTTTGTAAAAATGAATTCGTGAATTAATGTATAACAAGATGTCGAAGAAAAAAGTCGAAAAGAAAATAAAACAAGTTGAGCGCTCGAAGCTTTGTTGTAACTAGTGGAAGTTTTTCGCTCCCGATCAGTCAATATGAAAGCGGTTGCACTTTTGCAAATAAATCAATGCTACAAGTTTAAGAACGAGAAGTTATTAAGCAGGAGTTTGTTACATAATTTTAACAATTTTTTCTTGTCGTGTTCAACACAATCTTTTTAGTTCAACATTAGGTACATACAAATACTTAATTAATGTGATAACATACCATTAATAATATTCAATAAATAACATACAAACAGCTGATGTAAATAATCAATACCGTAATAATGTTACAATGGTAACACATAAATTGATGACTATAGATATTACCTAACCAAGTCATCAGTATATTAAAGAAAATATTTATGCTGGGGGTCCGGGAAAATAAAGCTCTCGTTTTAAAGTTTATCTCCATTACGTTTATTTTTATTTTTAAATGTAGTGCATTAGATTTAGATAATATTATATAGGTACCTGTTATAGATTCTAATTAAAAATTGTGATTTGAGTTAAAAACATTCTGTTGCCAGCGAGGAATTATCTGTCTAAAACAAAATAGATTTGTAGTTTTATAAAATTCCGAAAATTATTTTAGAAGTAAAATTAAAATCAATTTATACGTATATACTAGTACGACGGGAATAAAATTGACTAAAAAAAAAAAAAAAAAGAAAACTAGCGTATTCAGCGCACGCTGCTAGTATGTACCCACTACTGGTAGAAAGGCTGTCAGAAAGAACAACAGCATTTTTAATGCATTCTCGACGCCTACGAAAATGCGTCAAAATTGAAAACCGTTAAAAAAGTGTAAACATCGCGTGAGTAAAATACATGTACGTCGTGGAAGCTAAAGCCACGATCACACTCGGGCCCGGCACTCTTTGATCCTATATTTTCACATGGCTTTGTGCCCGACGACAGGCTGACAAGCGTGCAGGCCAGACACAAAAATAAGGCTTTAACCGTGTCATGGTAAGCCTGCCGCCGACGGCAAAGGCTCCAGTACAAATTCGACTCGACTTGCGCTTCCCCTCTCGTTCACTCGTTCTTGTACCTACCTGCCGAACATCTATAATGATGTAATTTCACGATAAACACTTTTGTACGATTTCGTTCGTTAAATCGAAAATATAATTTGTTTGTGTCATACTAGGCGAAACATGGAATTGCAATCGCGTTACTTACTTACTCGTACCTGCGTGATTTATTTTACGTATTATTCTATGACGCGATCTTCGTCAGACTCTTTATAAATAATGCTTTATGTAAGCATCTAGACAGAAAAATCATTTTCATTATTGTTCTAATAAAAATCAGATGTTATGCGGCATGATTGAATGAAAGGGCGATATAAAATAGCTCAGTACTAATTTATTGAAAGTCCGCACACGGTATTTCAATGCGTCTATTTACTCTTTCATGGTAGGTGTACGGTAGTAGGATAAAGTAAAGGTAGTAAGTAGGTACGAGTTCGTGGGAAGCGCAATCTCTCAGCCGGGTTACTAGCAGACTTTCAAGCGTTGCCGCGGCATAATAACTTCTTCTTTTGCCATCAGCAAGTTCCATTCAGCCGCCAGCGCCACAAGTCCTTTCGTGGCGAGTGATTGATCAAAGTTTGACTACTATAGTTAACTCTAAAATGCATCGCCGGCCAATGAAAGCTGGTACATTAAAAAGTTGAGTTCAAAGTAATTTAAAAAGAATCGAATTCTTGGATTTAAATTAGATCTTTCTATAAGATATTAAAATTAAAGCAGATTTAATTATAAAACATTAATGTAATAACCTTAATGAAGTTCGAGATTCAATAATCTAACAGTGAAAATCACTATTACTACCTACTTGAATACTGCTAATATAACAAATGCGAAAGTGTGTTTGTTGTTTTTTGGCTTGTCATTCTTTCATGAAGCAACGGAGCAACGGATTGATGTGATTTTTAAATAGATATAGTTTATAGGTTAAATTTATCCCGAAATAATGCAGGGTTCATGTGGCACAGAAGTAGGTACTTAACGCGGGCGAAGCCGTCGGCAAAGCCTAGTCCAAAATATATTCCATTATAACGTAACAACAAATAATAACCATTTAAGAATGATGAGATAGTTGCTGTTATAGAAAAGTAAAAGACATCATACCTTTTAAAACCAAACTTCTCAAATCAAAACACCACCAGCTACCTAACTCCTCGTGAGATCAACTCGAAAGTAGGATACAATGTGGTAGGTACAATATAACTGACATTGGATAAATAAATCCACTTGAGTACAGCTTCCTTGTCATTAAATAAATGATAACTATTAAACTACGACATTCTGTGACCTTCTGTGGTTCAGCCAAATACCTCATTATAAGTTTTAACAGTGTAAGACACAAAGGCGTCTTGGAATCGTGACTACACGGAGAAACTCTCAATACATTGTATTTGTGCCTGGAAATCACGGCTCGTTGGTTAGTGAGCGTTACTTTTAAAACAGATCTATCTTGTCCCAGCTCTCCAATAGCGAATTTGTTTCTGTGTTTTAATATGAAATCGTTAAGAATGCACAAGGAAGGTCCTCGAAAGGAGACCACGACTTGGAAAAAGGAGCACAGGTCGCCCCGCGACCACGTGCTACTAACGACCCGAAGAAGAAAGCGTGAAACGGGGCGTGACAGGACAGGTCGAAGTGGCGTCAATTAAGATAGGTTAATGTCCAGCAGTGGACCCCTAAAGGCTCATGGATGAATACAACAGCTATACAAATATGCGAATACAAATAGCCAATGTGAAGTGCCTCCATTACCATTTGATCTGTCTTCTAATGGTACATTTTTCAGATAGGAAAATTTGGATAAAGAACGATGAATATTTAATATTTGGCATCGAATGTCATTAACGAAGGCGTTTCTTGTCAAACGCAAGTCACATCATTATGAATAAATGTATTTCAACACGCCAGGAGGAAGTAGGTTTGACGGCTCGTCAGGATATCACCGGGTCCGTTGTGCTCTACATTACTGGTAGAATGAAAAAAAAATTGACCCACAATTTTGTTACTTAACGAAGTAGCAAGTTACTTAATATAGGTAGATAGAAGAAAGATATCTAGTTACTAACGAAACATACAAACTGCTCCTGCCTTACCTTTCGACGCCTTCGACCAAACGCAGCCAAACCCTTATGAGTAAGTCATATCACTAGTTTTATGTATATTCATCTCTAAATATCTTAACATCTGTACAATAAACAATTATTCGAAATTAATTAGAGTTCATTTCCATAATTATTCACAAATTCAAAAATTAATTCAATATTTCCGCCCCACAGCTGACTATGTGATTGAATAAGGGTCAAGTTAAGTCCGGTTTGATATTGCTTAACCTGATTACGATTTGTAAAAACCAACTTACATTTATGATGGCTTTTCCCCGCGTATATTTTACCAAAACTCGCCAAATCTTCCCAATATGGTAACATAGAAAAGGAATTATGAGTATAAAGGGAACTATAAAGCTTTGTGACATTCTTTATTATTTCCGCTTTGTTTCACATGCGAGCTTCACTGATAAAAGAAACTTCAACTAAACGTATAAGCTGGTTAGAGGAACATGCTATTCATTTTGTGTACAAATATTTCTACAAAGCCCTCGAAAATAACGAGATTATTTATGTTTATTCTCATGAGTCTATCTATACTGAAAGTACAGACAATCTTTAAAATATCACAAAATTGGGCTCTTCCCAGGATCAGAACAGGCTTCTTGACCCAGCGTATTTTAGTACTCTTAAATAAACGCCCAATAAATGATAAATTTAATTGTTTGACCACTCCCATAGAATGAAAGAAACTGCTAGAGAAGCTGCTGCCTAGAGAAAACCTGTTCGTAAAGCTTTGTTTTATTGCGCAAAATTTTATACAGCTTCTTGCAATCTAAATAATAAAAATATACAAATTAATCTAGAATTATTATTTCAGCTTAAAATTAGAAGATTAACAAATAAAGACATTCATTTTGTTTACTGTTTAATCTAAGGTTTCAGGGTAGACGTCGAGCAGTTTGGTTGGATAGTTAATTATAAGATAAAATTCCCATTTAGACACACGCATACAAAATATTAAAATACCTATCCTCATATTCTAGACTCTAGAATAAAGAATCTATTTAATCTGGAGTATTAGACACATTACACTGATTGCTATTACAGTAATTGTCTTGTATCCGACGTCAATGAGTTGAAGCGTCACACGGTATAGGTATATGCGTATACAAATAAACACACACGAGACACATATCTGTATCCGTTTAGAGTTCAATCATCACATTAATTAGCCGTTGTGTTTAAACAGACGTGTGTTTGTTCTCCACTGACAATTAGTTCAAACAACTATTATAGTATTGACTAACAAACATTATAATTATTAATATCATGATTAAATTGTTCATGTTAAGACTTAGTACAAATCTCAAACATGAGAAGACTATGTAAATAAGGATCAAATAATCCTTATATATGCGCGCATTTGCTTTTACATCCAATTCAAATTCCAAATTTCTAAGTTATCTGGTAAATTAAAGATTCTTGATTGATTTGGGAAAATTTTACCCGCCCAAAATATAGTTTCAATGGTTCGTGTAATATTACAGACGGTCGTTGCGTCGCTGTCATATTTAAAATTAACTAGACCGGGTTCCCACTATGTCGTGATGACAGATAGTCATATCGTTTTAAGTATTTGTATATTTAAATGGAGATGTTCATATACACTACGAAATTATTAACTTTTGTCCATGTCTTTTTATGATGTGACTTGGAGTTGACAGATTGTTGTAGTAATGAGAACAACTAGAGACGACAGTCGTCCAACTAATTTAAAAGTCACGACATATGGGTATCACACGGCATTTATAGAAAGGGTCGAACGTTATTTGGAGTAGAAAACATAATAGAAGAGGATATAATGTGTGCAGATAGAAGAGGCAAAGGTTACAATTCAAAAACAGAGCGTGATCATAATAGGACTATTTCCGAAATATTACTAAACACATTACACACGCCAGCGCGTTAAACGCATTATGTACAAAAGTAATACAGCAAATACGTTAGTGTCGTAATTGAAAAGAGGCATATCACGTTGATAACAAACAGCCAACACAACACAACAAACAGTTCCTAAAAATTATATTATTTCACCGTAAAGCCAGACATCACATCGCGTGGCACTGGGGCAGGGGGTGAAATTTATAGATAAGAACAATCTCCCATCAGTCAATTGACGCAGCGAGCCATCGATTGGTTGAGGGTTATTATCGATAGGTTTTGGGGAAAAACGAAACTAATTAAGCGTTTTAATTAATCCGATTCGGTACTTTGTTACCGTAATTATTGATTTTCTTCTGCAATGCGAGCTTTTGTAGATATGACGATCCCCGAGGCTCATCACTAATATCCATTACAAATTATTATTAGTTTCTGTTGTAGGTGGTCTAATAGACTCGCGTCCAATAACAATTTTGTCGACGAGGTGATAAATGTAAAATAATATTGGTGGTAGTGGGATTTTGTAATCCTAAATCATTCTTAACCACATTAAGCTAACTTTATTGTTACCGCAGATTCAATAGTTATCTAACTATGCCATCAGGTCATATCACAAACAATCCGCCGGGTAACCGCAGAAACTAATGGATGAAAGTGAAAATGTGAAATTAGTGAAGAGATTCGGGTTTGATTACCCGATGCGGTAAGCATTTATGTTGCACAACAGTGAAATACTCTGATTTGAACGTTTGTGTGTTTATTCGCGACGTTTACAGTTTTCTTACGGATGCCTTAATATAACTATATTGTGTCGATAGTTTTATTCTTTGGAGAAAAATATACTTACCAAAAGCGTCTTTTCGTAATCTTATTAAATGTTTGAGTATAACTACTTGACATGTGGTGACATTTTAGGTAACTTTCTCATACATACTTAAGCCAAAGAATAATAATGAATTTTTAGTGTTGGAAGACGTCGAAAGAAGACGTTAATTTTATACAACCTCTCCAGACGGATGCTCACCGAAAAAACAAATTCAAGCGGAAATATATTTAAGGCGTGTCTTTCTAGTCGTTTTTCAGACCACGCTTTTTAATTACTTCTCGTGCAGTTTTTTTACAGTAAAAAGGTTACAATTTTCCGATGATGGTCGGGCATTTATCAATCTACCAGACTGAGTACTATGCAGGCCTGCCATATAGATATAGGTATAATAGCCGATAGTTGAGTGGTTAAGTTTTCGGCACTCCGAGTTTAAAACTTTTTGCTCGCACGTTTGACTATTCAATGGTTTTCTTTTCAATCTCTTAAATATTGAGCGTTTAGAGCAATGTTAATAAAAGCATAAAGTCTGCCAATCTGAAATTGGTTAGCGTGGTAGAGACACTCATTACTGATCACGGGTCTCCTGTCGTACGAAACGGCCCGAACGCTCCATCGTAATGCAACAGCTCTCTTGTACTTGTGATGAAGCTAATTAAACTATTGTTACGTTTCGTTACTTTATTAGATAGTACACGAGAAAAGCCCCGACGCGCATCGGATCGCATTCTATTCGATCGCGCTGAATAGTAATAACTGCATTCCAAACAAGCTAAATAAAAAATACCAGCTCAATTGAAATCTGTCTGTAACATCGCCAAAAGTGATTTCGATACGCTCATGCAATTCTTTTTTCAGCTGAAAGTATGAAAGCTTCCAGTTATTTATTCATCGGTCCGCTACAACAAAACTGGGCTCCAATACGAGTCAAAATGGTTGCAGGTATAAGCGCCTCTCTAAAGAGTGTAGTATCCGGTACTACGACTAGATTGGATACAGAACGAAATGAAACTGGGTTAGGGTTTTACAGAACTTCGTTTTACAGTGAAATCATTTCAATGCCACTTATATATAAAAATAACTTTCAGCCTTAATTTAGAAACACGGTACCTACCTAATACGTCAGCCAAGTACATAAATTAAAGAAAACAGTTAAGCAACCATTAAATTTTACGCAACGATGTCGTGATCGTTTTTTATCGTTTGACGACTTTGACTGACTAGTTATTCCTGTCTATACGAAATTCTGTAAATTTCCAAGTCACACCGTAAGTAGTCGTGGACGACGTCTCGTAATGTGAACAGCTCCATTTAAATGTACACCTGTATGTACAATGTACACCTGAAAACGACAGGTCTATCTGTCATCACGACATAGTGGGAATCTTCTTAGACGAATCTTGACTGAACTGATGCCCTTCTTATCCTAAGAAATGTTGGTAGGTATTTAAAGTTTAATTGCCATCTAAACGGGGCTCAATGCAGATTAACTATCACGAAAATATTAAGTCTGATAACAATAAAATAAATAATACTGGTATACTGCCACTTTCTAAAACCTGAAAACCTAACCGTGTATGTTTTAATATCCTAGTACGCGGATTAATAATATAGCATCCAGCCGTAAAACTTCGCTCACGTATGTCAACGCTTGGGGAAACGATTCTTACTGAACTACTACGTTTAAATTACATTTCATTTCATTCGCATCTGTGATAGGCGACTGCTTGCTAGCAATTCACATTTCTTTTATAACTAATTCGTCAAATTGGGAAGGCCGAAACCTCCACTCTTAGACGAACCGATTTTCAAAATTCTTCTTCCCTGTTTACATTGTCTAGATGCCTAACTCGATTTGAAAACGACGTTATGCTTGCACCGTGTTTTGACGGACACTTATCATTGAAATATTGGGCCGGTTCATTTTTGCTACGTTATGTGGCAAGAGCTCCCTTATGAGGCTTCTGCTAGTTTTTTGTAAAAATCCGTATCATGCCATGAAATGACTGTCCGTATCATGACATGAATGAATCATATCATGAAATGACTTTCTCCGAAAACAGGCGCAGCCTATGGCTCCCTGGAGGACCAGCGTTGACTACTCTTACGGTATCGCTCAAGTCTTTAGGCAATAGTGATAGCCTTCTTTGTCTTTTGGCTATATGAAAAAAAAACATGATGAAGCTTACGGCATTGCTGTGCGTCTGATCAGTCTTGAGCTCCTTGTGGTTAGAGAACTGTATGTAGACGGCTCGGCCGCGCAGCTGCGCTACGCAGCCTCCGAAGTACGCGACCATCGCCACCGCCGATATTTCTTCTGCCATCTCGAGGAATGCCTGAGAACAAGGAGAAAGAAGACATGAAAACGAGGAATAAATTTGCAACAAACCACATTGGAGCTGCATGGAGTACTGTTGAAGCCGTTGTGAGTGAAGACCCGTGCCCTGTTGTGGTAGTTAGTGGGTTGTAGGCAAGCAGACATGAAAATGTGACAGAGAATAGACCCGAGTGCTTCAGATTTCGGCATCACACATCGCGGGGTAGTTTAGAATCTGAGGCACCTGTAAATTTTAAGTGGGCGCTCCAGCCCGTTGACATTTCTAAGCAAACAGGACAAGAAACACGAAATTTAATTAACGGCAGAAATAGATGTGGTGGAAATAGCCACTTCCATATCCCTTCAACAGATAGTAGTCATCACGTCAAATATCTTATTATGTAACGAGACTTAGTTAACATTTGATTTTCAAAGTTGAGCTTGCCTGAGGCTCAAAATAACTTCCGGATATTGAAGGATCTCTTCAAACTTAAGCTGTATGTAGTGGTTATTTATTATTTATGAAAGTAATCTACTAATACGTTATTACAGCTGAGTGGGAATAAATATTTTACCATCCTAATTTAAAAAACACTTTTAAAACTATAATCCAGTGAGTGTTTTATATAATTACAGTTAAATTATCTTTTGGATATACTAAATAATAGAACGTAGATATTAAATTTATATTGAATACAAAAAACGAACATAAACAGATAAGGTAGTAGCGCCTGCAAGAACCAACTGCGACAACTATCACCTCATACCTATCGGTTAATCTAATCGAATATACCGGGAGTAGGGAGCGAAATATATGGGAATGAAAGATGACGTGTCGACTCGAGAGGTCCCGAGTTTGCCGTTAGTAGAGAGCAGGTACCCATATATTTTATTCCAATGCAGGCACTCGCCATCTAATTCACAACGATGTTTCCGTAATATTCGTGTAAAAATTATGTTTATATTTTTACATTAGCATTCTTTTATATTTGTGAAATTTCACAATTTATTTCCTTAATTATTTTTTTAAGATAATAGGTACAGGGTGGATTTTCGAGACGTTGCAGTAAGGACCTTAACCGTTGTAGCTACGGGACAACAAATTATTTAGGTATATTTATCCATTACATTTTTAATTTAATATCGTACTGTCCTATCCTGGGTGGATATGGTATGTTTACAATATCCGACGAACGAATGTAGGTACCGCATCTCTACGCCTGCTACAGCGAGGCCGCGCGGTAGCAAGATTTTGTTTGTACCTAGTTCTCGTACACTGGACGGCAATTAATCGGCTTCATACCGGACCGAACATAACCCCAAAAGTATGAACTGACCCGCCGCATACGGACTGCATCATTCTGCAAATGCGTTATGATTTCCCCCATCATTTTAGAGGGAAAATTTAGCATACTCCTATTTTCGTGCAAGCCATTCTCGACCGCAGGCTTCTGCTTTTGGCATTTGAACATGGCCGACAAATGTACCTACAAAATACGCTGCCCTGTTCGGGAGTAAGCCGCAAATTAAATGAAATTTGTCTGCTCTAATTAAAAAACAAATATATAGTGGGTAACAGAGAGCGCGGCTGGAAATTGAAACAGACTTAACTGTTAACGTAACCTGTAACGCCGGCTTCGATAATTATGCAAATAATGTGACTTATGTAAA
>DWLO01001309.1:0-15428 GCA_018245335.1 Dalla quadristriga
GGCGGACACACACAGAAAACAGAACACAACTTAACGTCCAAGACCCGAGTACAAACATTTATCTGCCAAATAAATGTATGCCCCGGCCGGGGATCGAACCCGGGATCCACGGCTCGTCAGTCAGGGCCACTGACCAACGCGCCACCGAGTCGTCGAACACACTCTTTTAACACACTCCATTGCCTAAATCACACGAAATTTCTGAGGTACCTAATCAAAGTCCCGATGATTTCATCCACACAATTCAAAGCAATCAAGTAGCTAACTTATAAAATTGTATGCAACCTAACTATTTTTCGATTGAGTTGAGTTAAGTTGAGTTTGAGTTGAGGTTCGCGTAATCCAGCCGTCTAATAGTTAATTAGTTTCAGACTTATTTCCTCGCAAACTTCATCCAACTATTCTTAAACCAATTTGGAACTACTTTTTGTTGCTATGGCGATGTGAAGTTTAATTAATCAATCAAATATGCAGTGAAATAATCTGAAATATTGTTTCATTTGTTATGGTTCAAGACAGAAAGCTATGATTCAAGGATTTGACTTAATCGATTCTCTATCATCAACCCAGGAAAATGGTGAGAAGTTATGGCAAGTATAATTAGTAATAATATCAACAAAGGAAATAAATAAGGATACACAAACACCCAAGCATCTTGCACAGATCATGCACGTACTCTGGAAATATGTAGTTGCTAAGTTAAAACCTTACGGTCTTATTTATAAACAATAATTAATAATATTAAGTGATGAATTACTGATTAATTAAGAAATTTTACTTTTAAGCCTTATTAAACTTTTGGCACTGCTTACATTGTAAGTAACAAAATGGCGGTGATGTAACAGCTGACTTCACATACTGTCAAATGTTTGTTCACTGTCAAAAAAAAATCAGTTTACTAGTGACATTGACACTTGACGTATTTGGGTACATAATTACAGATTATTAAAGTGACGCTTTCGCTTATTTATTCGGTTTTTCATTCGGTGTTGCGATAGTATAAATCTTTTTCGTTCATTAACTAATGACATCCTAAGTAGTGTTTGTAAGTAAAAAAAAGTTAAGGAGTACTTAACGTCCAAAACATTTTGTTAGTAAAATAGGTCCCTACTAAACTACAGATTAACGTTATTTTATAAGTAAGGGGGTTAGTATCCAAAGAGTTTTATATTAAAACCATTGTCATATTTTTCTGGTTATTAAAAAACTCCACCGTAAAAAGCAATATTGGTATCCAGCAAAAGTTAAACGATATCCTTATCTTCCATCAGGTTAAGCCCTAAAAACTTGAAAGTGTTCCAACCGTCGGTAGAAAAACTCGGAGAATAAGTATTCTGTGTGAGGTTCGTACTAATCTTCCCTGAGTGCTTTCAGGCACCTGAACAATATTTCAAAAGATACTTTATATTTTAAACCAAGATCTAACTTTTTGTCTCTTGGAAAAAGTTCTTGTCCCAGAGTTTTTTATTACGCAAATACCACGTACGCTGTCTAGAAATAAAGTTCTGGTGGGAAGGTGTTCGTGACGATGGAATTCATTATATTTCAGAGATGTTCTGTAAGTACTGGGTTTGTGTTTGTGTTTGTGTTTGTGTTTGTGTTTGTGTTTGTGTTTGTGTTTGTGTTTGTGTTTGTGTTTGTGTTTGTGTTCGTGTTTGTGTGTATGTCTGTAAATTGTAGAACCTGTACGGTTCGCCCGGGGCGGAACCATTATAAACTTTTTAAATCTGTGCTCTTTTTTCTTTAATTATGTTCTTCTGTAACAATGAATGTAATTTTTCCTAATTCTCTTATTAGTGCTTCATATTTGTACACGCTGCCTTACCTTTATTTCGTCCTGTCCTCTACACAAAGGTTGTCTGGAAGAGATCGCTCTATAGCGATAAGACCGCCTTTAGTACTGTGTCTTCTGTGTCTTTTATTATTGCTGTAATTACTTCGTGTGTACAATAAAGCGTATTCTATCTATCTATCTTATCATTATAGCTATGTTATCTATCCAAGGTTTGTCTGGAAGACATCACTGCTTAGCGATAAGACCACCTTATGGCCGCCAGTTATAGTGTTCTAGTTGTAATCTGTAAATTTTGTGTGGTGTACAATAAATAATATTTGTATTTTATCAATATTAAATGCGAAAGTTACTTCTATAACTGCTTGCACTCCTAAATCTTTGTCAAATGTTGTAAAATTTATTTTATTTCCTTCACAAACTAGGTGAACCTCAAAATCAAACTGGTTCAAGCGAATTTGTCTACAATATCATTGAAGCCGAGTATAGTGCTTGAATCTCTGTGTGGTACTGGGTTGATCCGTGATTTTAATATACAGCTCAAGTTATGATCGATAAGCGTTTTTTGCGTTGAAACTATAGTGAATAATCTTACTTATAAATAATAATGTCGAGTGTGTGTCTGTGAAAGTAAATTTACGGTCAATAATTAAACAGGATAGGTATGTTATTATTATACCACCTAAACAAAACCAACTGATTTTAGAATTTTTGTGTGTTTGTCTGTTTTGTTCGCAAATTGGCTCCGAAACAGCCGAACGGATTCTAATGAAATTTTCAATAATTTTGAAGGTAACACTAACATACTATATAGACATTTTTTTATCTCAATGTCTCAAACGGTTTTTTAGTAAGGGTTCTTAGAGTCTGTTTTCACTGTTTAAAATGTTCAGTATTTCGAGATTACACACGGGCGATGTCGCGAGCTCTCCTTAGTTAATAATATAAATGATGAAGGAAAGTACAAATAGAAGCAGATATGCTTAAATAATATCATAAATGCTAAGGCCTTCTTTCACGCAGCAACGGAGCAATGAAACGTAGTGATTTTGAACATAGAAAATGTTAGTGACGTAAGAATGACTTGGTCATAATTTTGATTGGAATATCCGTACATCCGTATTTGAATCTGTATTTTGCATCTAAATTTAAAAATTCTTTCTCAAGGTGTCTGCATCACGAACTTACATATCTATTGAGATGACCCAGGTAAATATTTGAAAATTAAACTAGCTATAAATTATAGGATACGTTAAAATACGTAGGATTCGTGAGTGAACGTATTTATATTAAATAGGTACGCGGATAATACTCCCGTTGATTTATCGGGATTGCCCGATTAGTTTCGGTCCAACACGTGGGCCTTTCTCATGAGTTACCGAGTGGCGCCAACGCCCGTCGTGCACATGCATAGTATAGCCGCGTACCCATTTAAAATGTATACAATACGTTCTTTACTGTTTAACTCTCCGCATGTAACTTGCGCCTAGGAAAAGCTTAGCTCCGTGCATTCAACACCGAACTCAAATTTACATACAACACTAGCAGCAGAGCCCATGTTGTCTGTATCCGTTGATCCCCCGCATCCCTCTTTGTTCGGAGAAAATATTGCTTGCATCAGTTATTTTGGCAGGTCAATTATTTATACAGTTCAAAGAAAGTTATCTACTGCGAAGAGAGTATTCGTAGAAGTTGATGAGAATTCTAGTTGTCCTTTTGCAACAAACTTTCAACAGTTTCGTCGCTTGTCATTATGGTTGAAGCCCATTAGGGTGGTCGGAGGTGGTAGAACCTGTGTACTGTACCACCTCCATACCTAGTTCTGCCGTGGAATAGTTGCTTTTCAACAATTGTGTTACAGTTGGAAGGGTGTGGAGTCCGGTTACACTTACGAGTATACCAGAGGCAATCATCTCAGTTCTCAGAGGTAGCAACGCATCTGTGACCAGCTTCTAATAGGACAATAACTAACGATCACTATCTTTACGATTACTAATATCTACTAACAGGACTAATTTACACTATCAGTCCTTGCTCCCAACGACCTATTACTAACAAATACATACTAACTAGTATTCCTATTACTGACACATAATTCTAACAAAACTAACTAACTTACTAACAGTCCTTCACACAGTTCTATTTGAGATTTTTCACAGAGGTCTATGATAATGTGCAGCAGCGGTTGGTCGTGCATGCTCGTTTGCTGTTCACATAACATAAAAAAGCTTGCTATTTTAATCGATTAACAAAGTTAAGCAACCTCGGACGCAGTCGGCAATTAGATGGATGACCGATGGTGACATAATATCGTCAGAATTTCCATGTTTCCAACATTATCAGTTGGTCCACATTGGAAGGCAAGCAACCTAGCAGCCTAAAGGCTTCCGGGACTCAGATTGGCCACTAAACCCTCCCCCAATAACTGCATGGTGCAGTCCGCTCCAGGTCTTCTAATTTGTGTTGAAAGAACCCTGGCTGCCAGTCAGCAATTACCGCTATGATTGTTCAGCCCGTAACATAAAAAGTTCTGGTTGTAGGTAGGAGAATTAAATCAGATAACGTATTCAACTTTATGCAAATAACTGGTGGACTAAACGGCAAATGGTTCATAAAAAAAGAGCAGGAATTGACAGTCCGAGCTTCATATTATTTTGCCGAAACCGACCGTTCCGCGATTTCCATATGAAGCATTTGGTGCCGACCGATCTGTCACGCGTAAATTTTATTTCCACACTGGCTGGCTGACAGATGTCGCGATCATATAGATATCTATATAATTCGCTCATTTGCGACAAAAACGTGTTATCTGCTCAAAACAACAAGCAGTGCCAACATTTGATTAAACTAAAATTTTATATAACAATAAAATAGATAATTGTTTGAAAATACTTTTATTTAAAAAAAGGATAGTAACTGTTCGTTAGGATCGTATTGTTAAAGATATATATATATATATATTATTTGTGTTGTTTTCTGTATGTGCCCGCCACCCGCAACACACGGAATCCTAGTACGGGGATGTGAGCGTGTGCGTTTAATTTTATTATCAAATTCAACGGGTTCTATTCCCGTCAATGTTTTTATTGAAAAGTTTTCGTTCCTATGAAAATGTTCCTCGAAACTCTTTTCAGGGTTTTCGTTATTCCTCGTTGTTTCGGACTGGGCCTACCAAGCTTCTTGATACATTTTCTCTATGCGAAACGACTACTTCCTCTTCATACCAATCTAATTCTTACATTTTGGTTTCGTACAGAAATATTATTATATAAGAAAGAAAGAAATAAAACCACTTTGTTTGAGCGTAACGCTGCATTACGAGTACAAACATTTACTTAATACTTAAATAGAAATTTAACATTATTATTGGTTGCGGGTTATTGCTATTGTAGCGCCACGCACCAAAAGGGTGTGCACTCAGCTTTATGCTGCTGGCTCAAAAACGAACCATTTTCGATTAGCCCGTGTTGCGTGTACCAGCTAAATGTACCAGCATGTAGTTTCTTTGTCCATATGTATCAAGGGAACCTAAAGACATTCTATTGTATCCCAAACAAAAGGTATTCTATTTACAGGGCTGCAAAGTATGTAGCTTGTAATCCCTAAAGGTGAGTTCAGATTAAATACGTGTTATAAAATTTAGGTTATATAACACGTGAAAATATAATCTATGAAAATATAGTCCCTTGAATAAAGATAAAAACCATTATAGACTATACACAGAGCGTCTTCATACTTCTTCTTCGTAATTTTTTTTTTTTTTTTTAAAAACGCTTACACACTCACACCTAATATAATAATATAATAATATAGTAATATTTGAATTGTTTGTCACAGATGTCATGGGCGGCAGCGGATGGGTGGAGCTGCATGCTCGTTTGCTGTCTAATACCCATAAAAATATATATATATATATATTTGTCAATCATGCTCCCCTACGGGAGCGTCCATTTGAAGCTAAAATTTGTCTATTATGCAGGGTACGATTGACATTCAAATTTCTGATTTCTAAGCTAACTATTCGTCGAAAACGCTGTGCTATGGCGTCGTCCATTTAATGCTTAACTTTGCCCATCATGCAGGGTACGATTGACGCAAAGACTGACTTTGTATTGCCTTTTTCATGTAAATTGAGAAGGTGAAAGAGCACCGTCCCGCATTCAAAGAGCATTTTCGAATTTACACGTGTGTTATGTACGAGAATTGCTAATTTCTTTTACTTTCTGTTTTGATCACGATGCGTACGTAACAATCTGTAGGTACATCCCCTTACTTTCATAACGCTAGGACCCCCAATTATAAAATCGGGGGGAATTTTTAATCAGCTTAATAAATTTTTAATTTAAAAAAATTCGTTTATCAGTGTCTTAGTACCTATTTAACTAACAAATATTTTGGAGGTAAAGTGCTCCCCAATTTTTTTTTTAACTTATAAACACTTTTAGGATGTCCTTAGTTAATCAAAGAGAATGATTTATACTATCGCACCGCCGAATGAAAGACCGAATGAATAAATGGAAGCGTCTCTTTAATTATCTGTAATTAGGTACTTACCGTATTACGTCCAGTGTCCAATGTCAACAGTCAATTGAAATAATTTTTTCGACAACGAACATACCTTTGACCGCATTGCATCCTGTGAAGTCAGCTGTTACATCGCCGCCATTTTGTTAGTTACAATCCGCTAAACATCTTCCCTGTTTAATATGACAGCTATTTACGCAGTGCATAGAGTGCTATAATTATTTTCGTGCATTTATGTTGCTGATTGTACCTTGCGAATATCATGTAGCATACCAGAGCGATGACCAATTAAGTAATGGGCAAATATAGCATTTGCCGCCGTTGGGCAATATTATGAAAATGCCTTTTAGATGATTCAGAGAGCGCAACGTAATCTTAATGGACTTGTTTTCCGATCTACGAAATTATACGTTAATAATATTTGAGATCGTAGCAGCTAGTAGGTATGGTCTTGTATAAAATTAGAATAAAACTAATTTGAAACCACCTGCGTATAAGACGTTGAATGAAATGAATATGATGACAAAATTAAGTCACTAGCAATATTGTACAACTCGCTTCAGATGGTCAATCATCAAGTTTCCTGTACATAATGTCGGAGGACTTTCGCATGCTTAATATGGTGCTCTGTTGGTTCATGCCGACCTGTGCTCCTTTTTCCGCGTCGTGGTCTGCATTCGAGGACCTTTCTTCCCCATCGGTCAACAGTCCTTCGAACGACGTGGCCTTCCCATTGCCACTTCAGCTTGCTTAATTTACTTTAGCAACCTGTTAATGCTGTGTGATGTTGACACAAATAAAGTGTTTTGTATCTGTATTTGTATGACGGTATGACAGTGCCTCATAAAAAAATACAAACACTTTCATCTGACGAATATTTTTACTCTTACTATGGTCGGTATAATACGTGTTAAGAAAAACACGCTTTATAATACGTGCTAAAAATAAACATTTTTGTCACAAAATTTAATAACACTTCTACTTAATACTGGTTTCTAAGCCCAACCTACATCTAATGTAATTGTCAAAAGATTTATCTTGTTTTTTTTTTAATTTATTTAAACCACAATGTACATGCATATATTTTGTTTTCTGCCAAACTGTGAGCCAGTTCGTCGGCAGTTCGCACCAGTTCTCGTAAACCTTACTTGTACAATTTTTTATTTTTTTATTTCTTAATCTAGTTTTGCATATATTTTATCTAATGACCAATACTTCCTAAAAGTATCAATCCATGAAAACCATCGTAGGGGAGCCTTATAAGGATTCACGCAAAAACATTTAAGCTTAGATCAGAGACAGCCCACCGTGACATGCACCATGTTTGGATTAATGGTCCAGCAACAAGTTTGACCACAGAATAAATATCAAATAGAGACGATTACGTAGGCGAGCTAGCTTACTAGTCGACCAAACCAAATTCGTGTAAGCATTCAAATATGGAATTGTTTTTTAATTTTTTACATATTTAGCTGTCGCTTAGCCTTGTCCTTCGTAAATACCTGAGCCTCGGCTTTTAAGGTTAAAAAAAATACATTATTTGGTAAATATGGCAGTACGTACGACGTAGTCCTTCAGATTTTTTTTTGGTAAATAAGGCATTACGACCTCCAAAAATATTCGTTGTCGTGCATAAATCGGTGACGGATTAAAAACGCTCGTCTGCTACGCCTTAATCTAAATATTCTGTGGCATAACCATGTGCATGTGTGGTTTGACCAGTAACTAATGGTGTTCCGCACTCCGCCAGTTTCACTTCACATGCGTTTCCTAGGTACATGGCTAATGGTTACGCGAAAGAGTCGGGTAGCGCCGTTGGTAATGTTGTGAATCTGACGATACGGTTAAGCAATTAAAGCCTTTCGAGGTGTATCTAGATCTTTTAGGCTTTTAGTCTTGGATATAAGATTTTTATTAACGCTTGCGTACTCACACCCCCACACTAGGTATCCCTGTGTTTCCAGTGGCGGTCACACGACGTCACTGTGTCAAATATTAATAAACTATTACGTAAACATACGACACTCACCCTGTACCAGTTTCAACAGCTCAGAGAAGAGATGGCATGAAAGGGGTCACTGGGCAGTGCGCGGATTACAAATTTTCGTTTGTATACAATGTCGTAAGTCTGGCTGGGTGCTGTGCTATGTTAGATAAGATAGATAAGAAGAAGAAGAAACCATTTATTCGAGGTTATGTCGGCAGCTCTTAACAAGGACAAACTTAACACATAAATAAACGGCACGTAACAGATATAAGATAATAAAACATTAAATGGAATTGGCATAATTTCATAACACAATTCTTTTATAGCCACAACGATAATATTTCTGACCTAAATATGTCTGTCACCAGAAATTTCATAAAAAGTAGAGTCCAGTTCGTTCGTGCGTACAGAAAGTGAAAACAGGCTTTCTTTGCCAATGCACAGTCGATATTTTAGTAGCGTAAAGAGAGACTGAAGAGGGTAATTTTCAAGTAGTCTGCTGAACGTAACAAAACTAATGAATGGGCATTAATCCTATGATTTTTTACCCATTTATTCAGCGGCGTGCACAGGATAAAAATACAGGCTAGGCACTGTACCTACGACATGTAAAATACTGGAAATAAATATAAATATAATAAATATAAATAAATACTGGAAATAATAATAAACTTACCATAAATTCTGACCGTCTTGATTCATCTCAAATATCCAGTATGTAATTGATTTATGACAAGTAAAGGTGTTTTTGTAGGTCAATTCTTTGGGGTAGGCAGTGCTTATTTGCATGTATGGAATGCACGCCCTACGGATGACGTGGTCCTACTGTCCGCCTAATTCGCAAGCTCAAGGTCGAGATATGGAGAGAGCAATGCGGTATTTCGCTACGCGACCGAATCAGACATTATGAAATTCGTAGACGAACTAAGGTTACCGACATTGCTGGCAGGATAGGTAAGCTGAGGACTGATAACTGATGGGGAAGAAAGGTCCTCGAATGGAGACCACGACTCTGACAAAGGAGCTCAGGTCGCCCTCCAGGTGGATTGATGACCTCAAGAAGACAGCAGGAAGCGGTTGGATTCAGAGAGCACAACCGGGCGGAGGGGCGCCGATTACAGGAGGAGGCCTATGTTCGGCAGTGGACTGTTAAAGGCTCATGGATAAATAGATGGGTAAAATGATAATATTCTTATACTAATTGGACTAACTTACATTCAGTCCCTTGGTACACTGTTCGAGCTTTGTCACAGATGCCATTTTGCAAAAAAAGAAAAATATGCAAAGATTACCTCCCGAAAACTATAGTATTATGACTTCCGATCACGGAAATGCTCATAGAATTAGACGTAATTTGATGAGACGTCCAGTTCGTTTGCGACCGCGTGTCCGCTTGCCCAACTTTCTTGATAAGACTGACACTAGCCGTAGTGTCAACTAACGTCAGCTTATCTCACCGTCTTTACATCCTGACGTCATTGTTTGGCAGCCACACAGTCCCAAACAAAACATTTAGTTGAACGTGTGCAGTTTCAGCTGCCCAAAACATTGTCTGTATGTGAATAGAATAAAAAACATAGAGTAGTCAATTAAAAAAGGAACAGTAGCAGGTCGTCATCGCTCGATCCCGGCACCCATGCTGTGTCCACAATAGGGATGTACGCAGGTGGTTTATCGGAGCCGGATATTTTAAATTTCATTTATCGGAGTCGGAGTTGGAGGCGCAGGCGGAGTCGGAGTAAAAGAGATGTGTTCACAGTTAAGGGAAGGGGTAATGAAATAAAATAAATATAATTCAGTAATCAGTCTCTTTAATTATTCGAATCTAATCGATTATAAACATACATAAGTAACATGCCACAACAAAGTCTTTAAATTACCTTTTAACGAACCCTCTTTTTGTTCAATACGGCTTAGAGCCGATTTTTTAAACTTTAGATAAATTAAACTTGAAGTAATAACTAACCTAAAAGCACACCTAAAAGCTTACACTGATGTCTTGATGTCTGAGTCGAAAATGAATCGGAAGTTCCGACATTTCGGAGTCAATTCGAAGGTCCGTAACATCCCTAGTCCACACGTACTAGTAGAGACGTACTTGTGAGGAATACGCGGACGAAAATGTATGTCAAACGGGCAAAGACATTGAACTCTTGCTGTCCGCGATTCGGATTATACTTTAAAATAGGTGAATCCGTGACCATTATACCTCGTTTGTTATTTCACCCAATTACGAATGTAGGGATTGGTAAGGGGTTTATTTATAATTTACCAATATTAAAAATTCTCATGAAAAAGCCCCCTTAATTTAGAAGTCCCTAAAATTTGAAATCGGCCATTAGGGAGTTAATTAAGCCAGAATTTGAGCCCAATATACAAATATTCTGATCAAATGGAGTATTATTTGTTATATGACATTTGTACGAGTATATTGGGCTCTGAAATATTCTTTGAAATGTACACGTTGTATAATATGTCGGAGTTGCTGTCCATCCACCAGCCATTGAAGTGTGGAGTGGAGCCATTCAATGTATCACCAAGTTGTTTGGACCTGACATAGATGTCACCAAATTGATTTGCGTCTACTATTTATTGAAAATATATAGTAGTTATATATATATAGTATATATATATAGTATAGTATATATATATAGTATGTATATATATATAGTAGAAAATATATACTATTTATTGAAAATATAATTAGTACTTAGGGACGTCGATCAACAGATGTCGCCTACGGTTATTGAAAATTGTGGAATAGGTGTGCGGTACGGGGGGTAGATTGAGCAGATTTGATCGGAGGGAGAGTCAGCTCGTGTGTGTGCGACATGCGTATACCGAAATCACCGCGTTCCGTGGACATTAGGTCGTGATAAGTGCTAAGTAGTGATTCGGTGCGGTCTTATATTTTTCTGTGAATAAGATAGTAACGAGAATGAAGTTCCACCCATCCGCTGCTGCCCATGAAATCTGTAACAAACCTTGAATAGGCACACACATTGACCGTCAAAGGAATTGGGGATGTTAGTCCAGTTAGTACGAGATGCTAATAGGAATGTCAGTTGGGCAGTATTCGTTAGTAGGTATACATACGGACTATGGGAGAAAGGCCTGTTAGTGACTATAAGTCCTGTTAGACGGTGTTAGTGATAGTCCGAGTAGGAGAGGTTAGTAATGGTCCTGTTCGAAGCTGGCCAGACATGCGTTGCTACCCCTGAGGACTAAGGTGGTCGCCTCTTGTTTAAGTGGAGCCGGCATTCACACCTTTCCGACTGAAAAACAATAATTTCTCGGCGGAAATGTGTAATTGCAATGTGTGCAGAGATATTGAAACTAATGTGGGGATAATTGTCGCTTCGTTACGTAGTAATATTTATTATTCTTTGACGATAGGACAATACCGATCAGACTATAAAAATAAAGAGAGCTGTGAGTTTTTTTTTTCACCTTCCGTCTACTCCCCTAAGTCTGAGGGGCGCTAAAGTACTTACCAAATGTCTATCGTGAATATGAATCATGACAAAACACACAGTCAGCTGATATTATAAGACAATCTAAAATCTAAATCATTGTTTGATTACTTGCTCACTGCATAGTTTTTTTATCCTCCGGCTTTTTTCTCCCTGCCTACCCTAGATGATATAGGCTAAGTATGTATAATTTTTTATAAAGCCGATGACTAAGATAGGTATCGTCTATCGTGACATAATTAGGTGTTAACAGGGAATTGGTCAGTGATTTTTAGATCAGTGACAAATTGCATGTTATCTATCAATGTACCTATTAAGTTTTTTTTCCTATTGTGACGTTTCTCAAGTGTATGTAAGTCTCACCTTATGATGAAATAAACCTTTTTGAATTTGAATTTGAATGCGTCGCTGACCCTGACTTATTACTGACCCTATTTATCTTATATAATTATTATATCATTGTTAACATTGGGTTTGTGTTCAGATTTTGAGACATGCACTAACGAAGGCGAACAACTGCTTCGGAGGCCATCTCTGCCAAAACTCTCTGAAATGCCTAGATCAAACAAATTCGCACCGAGAGCATAGATATTCAACAAGCTGAAACTTACTGGAATCCCCACTGGGAAGAGTTAATCACTTAGGAATGGTATCCGTTATATTTTCGAACAACATAAAGATTTATATCTACAACTGACTATATTGTTTATTCAACAATCATTCTTGTTTTTATACCTATAAGTTTGTCTCTCGCTTATTTCTTATCTCTTAATCCTATTTTACTTTATTTCCTTCTTCATCTGATGTTTATAAATCCTTTAGAATGTATGCATGACTTATACCTACTAATTCACCACTAACCCTCCTCTAATCTACATATCCTTGTCAACTATCTAAGGTTGTCTGGAAGAGAAGACCGCCTTTTGTATATTATCACTCTGTATTTCTGTATTTATGTAACTGTACTGTGTGTCTTTGTTTTTTTTGTGTTCAATAATTTATTATTATCAATTTCTATAATTATTGTATTTTATCACGTCTGAGCCGGCTGGGAAGCGAACCCAGGACGGTTACACTACCACTGGGCCAGGGAGTCGTAGAAACTCGTATAAATATTAATCTTTTAACGTACGGATACGTAAGTATGTCAAACAGAAGAAGACATTGACCTGGAGTTATCGGAATTGCAAAATGAATCGCGAACAGCGCTTGCTGGACTGCTTAAATTTTTATAATGTCCTATTTAGTTCGGAATTCTGATGGCGTCACTGAAAATCACAAAGTCTATTTAGTTGTTTAACTTGACTTTGCCCACGGCTCCACCTTCGTAAATTTCATTTTTTTTTATAAAAGGCCATTTACTAACTAAG
Source organism: Dalla quadristriga (assembly GCA_018245335.1). Taxonomy (NCBI): domain Eukaryota; kingdom Metazoa; phylum Arthropoda; class Insecta; order Lepidoptera; family Hesperiidae; genus Dalla; species Dalla quadristriga. Next base: position 13,147 of record DWLO01001309.1, read on the forward strand.
GTATTACAACATTTATTTAGATGTCAATTAAATTTAATATCATCTACAAAAAAAGCACAAACCATTATAAAATAGAATCAGAATGGTCATTTAAAACAATGTTCATATAATTAAGTAATAATAATAAAAATGTATATCAGCTAGTCTTAGCTGAACCTTAACACAGAGTTTGGATATAAACATTAGTGTTGTCACAGAATACTTAGTGTTGTGTTGTGTACTATTTTAATTGTTATGGAATGTTTCCAATATTGAAATTTGAGTGAATAATTTGGTGTTGCAAATAAGGTCTCTGGTCCTGCCAGAGATGTGACTAAATAAACAAATTAAAAAAAACACGAAGTCTGGACTTCCGTCCATGCGTCCGCAAACATAATTATCAAGCGCGATAGACAGGTCAGTAGGTGGTAGAGCCTGTATACGGTTCGCCCGGGTGGTACCACCGCCACACCTATTTATGCCGTGAAATAATTGTTGTTCAACAATTGTGTTTCGGTCCGCAAGGTGTGGATGCCGTATACACTCATACAAGAGGCGACCACCTTAGTCCTCAAGGGTAGCAACGCATCTGTGACCAGCTTCGAACTGGACTATTACTAACCGCTATTAACCGGGCTATTACTAACACCGACTAACAAGACTTACAGTCACTAACAGTCCTTTCTCCCAGAGTCCTTATACTTACGAATACTGACCAACTAACATTCCTATTAACATCTCATACTAACTGGACCTCCAGTTGCTTTTACGGTCCTATTCGAGGTTTGTCACTGATGTCATGGGCGGCAGCGGATGGGTGAATCTGCATGCTCGTTTGCTATCGTATACCCATAAAAATAAAAAAAAGGTATCATCTACCTTTTTGAATGAACCTGGAAACGAAACAGGCAATGGTTTTATGCTTATAACATATCTCTTTTACTGTTCCGGGGTTTAAAAGCCGTCCCGGTACACATTTTATTTGAGCCTACAAATTGTAGTTCAATATTGGAGGCTTGCAGACACATTGTCCTGAGGGCAGGCAACGCAAATTCCCTAAATGTTCGATGAATCCGTCCAAACGCTCCACCTTTTGTCGTCAAATCGCTCAATGCTCTCGTGCAAAACGTTTTGTTTCAAAGAATCGTTGATGACAATAAACATTGCTGATTCGTTTTACATCTATGGAAAATTTTTACACAAAATTGAGCCAATATGACTCATCACAAAATGATACTTGAATTCACCAACCACTCCTAATCTTAGGGGATCCCTAATTTTATCCTTTAGTATGTATAATAGTATTCAGGCCGGCGAAGCATTGGCGACTCAGGTGTGGCGAGTGTCCATAGGCGTCGGTGACCACTTACCATCAGGTGGCTCGTCGGCTTGGTCGTTAGGCTAAAACAATCGCATTGGAGCAGCGTGGTGGATGGTCCAGGCCTCCGCAGTTGTAAATGAGAATTGTGGGCCACTGTGGCTTACAGCCGGTATGTATACTTAGGGATAGGTAAGAGCTTCTACTTTACCAATATCAAAAAGGAGCACAGGATTCCCTTCGACAAGGTGTACTGAAGACCTAAGGAAAACAGCGAGAATCCGCTGGATGCAGAGGGCACAGGTCTGGTCGGAGTGGCGTCGATATGAGGAGGCCTATATCCAGCAGTGGACCTCTAAAGGTTGATGGATGCAAACCGTCACTTAAACAAGAGCCCCCTAAAAAGGAGGAGTTGGTAAAATCGGGCATATGACTCGTACAGAATAGATTCCCTACAGATAAAACTGAAAAACTAGACATTCGCCCTCGTGAAATTCGTTTTTCTATGCACGAAAATATAATAATTATAATTGAAAATATTATAATTAAAAAAATATATGGATATACGGTAGAATGAGCTGTTAGGGAGCCTGGGCAAAACGTGTAGTTAACGTCATAGTGCCCCGTAACGTGATCTGTTACGTCGAAAACCTGTTCGTTGGGGACACCGGGCTAATATGACAGGTCATTGCCCCAATGGGAAGTCGACCCCTGGGATCTGACCAGAGCAGGAATCCGCGGGAGCCGAAATCCCATCGGTCCCCGTCTGTCATCGCCGTTTATGACCTTGTATGTCGATTATAATTTGGTTTTGACTTTGTACAATCGCCGGACTGAATGCTTACATTCTATAGTCCGTCCAGAAATTGTTGACACTTATCATCCATTTCGTGTACTTAACTACGTGTACAGGACTATTACTAACACTGACTAATAGGACTTACAGTCGCTAACAGTCCTTTCCCCATAGTCCTTATTACTAACG
>DWLO01001310.1:0-15418 GCA_018245335.1 Dalla quadristriga
AACTTCATCGAAAAATAAATCGATGTCGATGGTAGGCAAAGATGGCGGCGGCGCATACAAATGTCAAAGGCAAGAACTGAAGTACTAACAGTTGTTAAATGTTACAAATGTAAACATTACAAACAGACCATTAATGAAACCAGTGCCAAAAAAAAAAGTGCATGTGCTTTAATATCACGTCAACAAACAAATGCGTTCAGTACCGTATTCTTGAACGGAAATTTAAGCAAATATAACTAGTTAAAGAATCCGGTGCTAGTGTATATTTGATTGCCAATAAACATAGGATAAAAACGCGCTTGCGAACAACCTTTAAAATTAATTGTGGTTGAAAACAAAGAGAGGGTGTTGTATGTTCCCGTGATGTGCAAATATCTACAATGATCAGTCATTGCACATTTGATGGTTGAAGATGTACTGTGTCCCGAGTTTGACAACAAACTTGTTGTCTCCCAGCCAACATAAAAACGAAGGGAACAAAGTCTCCTTTGAAGATAAAATACTGTAAAATATGTAATGCAAGTTGTGAATTATTGGCAACAGCAAGTCTGATAAATGGGGTTTATCAGTTACAGATAGGTTGATACCTAGCAGCTCCTGCAGATGTGTCAGATGATATTTGGCATTGCAGGTTGGGTCATATCAACAACAATTATTTACGCAGAACTCTGAACGCAGTGGAAGGGTGTATAATAGATCTGAAAAGTGAAAGACAACCTCCAATAAGGTATGGATATTCTAATATTTGTTTCAGCAATAAGGATGTTGATGGCCAAACGATATTGCAGGAGGCTTTAAAAGGCTTTGAGAGAGACCAGTGGCTAGAAGCAGTGTGTTGATGATCTTAAATGTTTTGATGAAAATGATGCTTGGGAACTTTTAGATATTCCTAAAAGTGGTACAAGTCAAAAATATGACAGTGACAATAAAGTATGTTATTGTGTGAGACTTGTTGCTAAGGCTTTCATTCAAAGAAAAGGTTAAGATTATAGAGAAACTTTTTCTTTTGTAGACATAGTATTTTACGATTATTATATGCAAGGTCTATGTTAAAGCAGCATTTTTAAATAGAGATCTAACTGAAAATTCCCGCACGTTTTGAACCTAGTAGAGAATACTTTTAGTATTCAGTCCACATTTTATACCATTATTGTTTTTATTGGTGTAATAAAGATTTATAAAAAAAAATACTGGTAACTGTAAAAATAAAAAAGCTATTTATGCCCTAAACAGGTTTCAAGAGCATGGTATGTTAAAGTGGCTATTTGTTTATTGAACACTGGTGATACAAGCTTTAAGCTGAAACCTTGTTTGTATACTAAAATTGAGAATGGTAATAGGACCATAATAACTTAGTCAACTAAGTCTAACTATTTATTTGTATTTTCAATCAGCAAAACGAAACTAATAACGTAAAAGACTTACTGAGCCAGCTATTTAAAATTAATAATTTAGGGCAAGTTAAATAATGTTTGGGTATGCCATTATGCCAACATTTATATGTTAGCAAAGATAAAACTTCAATTACTTTCAAATCAGGAAAAATATATTGATCAGTAATTTTTATTGTTGACCATATTCAAAATATATATATTATATAAGCTGAGTTTGGACAAAGGTGATGTGCTATACCAACATTGGTCGCTTAATGTATCTAGCAGTGTAATAAGTCCTGACATAGCATATTCTGTAGGATATTTAAGTCAGTTTAACAACTGCTGTAATGATAAGTTAAATTTTTATCAAAAATGTAATAGAGAATAAAATTGTTGTAATCATAGAGTATTTTACCTACCAGCAAAATGCCTGCTGACTTATTAATTAAAAGCCTGTGTAGTGAAAAACACTACACTTTTATGAAGGCCTTAGGCCTATGAAATATTTAGATGTATATTCTGTTTATTTATTTTTGTCCTGTGTGTTATTTTATATCAATATTATTGTGTTATCTACGGAATGTGTCTATGGTAAAATAAATGTTAATTTTTGATTGCCAATTAAAAGGTTGTTTCATTAGATATACCTAGAAAACTGTATTTACATCAGGTACTCTACGTTATGTACAAATTCTTCGACCAGCTACTAGTTCGCGTGTACCGATTTTTTACTTACTAGGTATTTTAGGTATTATTTATTACAGGTACATTATTTTCGGAGATAAAGAATAAGAATCGTTTGAAAGCGTTTTATTATAATTAATCATATCTGGTGAGGGCTCAAAAGAAGTACAACCATCAATCAAAGCTTGCTTAACATGTAATAGGCAAGATATTTTCTTTATTAAAACTCCATTTCTGCATTAATAATAATAATAACAGTTTTAATAATAATAATAACTTGGGAAAAAAATCTCTTATATAGAGCATAGTGAATGAAAACACACATTAAACACTTAACATAATTAGTGATATTTTTATACTTAAGGAACTGTTTACTGACAACATTTATCCAATTTGGCCCACAATTGCTCTACTACACTACTATATATGCATTACTACCACCACACAAAAGGTTCTCTCAAAATGTACTTCTCGGTTGTACTTCATTTGACGATATTCTTCAATAGATTATTTGGTGGTATCATCTTATAGGTACAAAAGGCATGGTCACTCATAAATATCCTTAGTTTACCAATATGAGAAATGAAGATTTTGTAAACATTCCACTCTGTATTGCAAAAAACTGCTGTAGTGTTTAAAATAATACCAAAAAATACCAACATTAGGATTTATACCAAAATCAACTGAATACTTTCACGGACCCCTATTTTTACCAAGAGTTAAGAAAGAAGAGTAGTGGGCTGGTGATGGGAGTTGATAATGATGGTAAGTAGAATAAAACACCCAAATGCTAGACATGAATTTATTGACCTTCAAACTTCATACATCACAACATAATATTACTTCTTTTTATACTGAGGTCGCGCGTTCCAGCCTCCGCGCGCCTGTGGCGGTCCTGGTCGGCCTCTGTATCCGAACGCGCCACGACTCCCGCTGCGGCCGCCTCTGAAGTTCGGACCGCCCCAGCCTCGCGACATACCGCTCCGACACCTCGCCTTAACCTGAGCCTCTTCTTTCACCATATCCATAACCTCGTCGGGTATTCGAAGGTATTTTATCGTGCTGCCGCGGATGTAGCACTCGAGCATCCGCCAAAACTTGTCGCCGTCCCGAGATGTACAGATCACTTCGCGTAAAATGATGTTCATCCAGTTATCGCAATTCACTAGGTGACCGTTGTACGTTTCGCCGTTTTTCAACTCTACCAACATTGGGTGGTTCTGCGCGGTACGCAGCAATGATAACGGCAGCATTTCTGTTTTTAACGTACAAAATTACTTTAACGTTATTTATTTACTTGGAATTGGAAAGACTTTCAAAAATATTAGAGGTTTCCTGATGCTACCAAATATTTAAATCGATACGAAACCTTTCCCAATTTCAATGTCTTGATGAGTCTGGATCAGTGTGACCAATTTAAAATTAGGCAAAATACTGACAAATTGTGAGCCTAGTTAGCCCAGAACTAAAAAACTAAAGAAAATGAAATTTTAGTAATTAAGTAATTGGAATTATTTTAAGTAACCAGTAATTAATATAGGAGAGGCGGGCATGTTGCGGAATTTGATAATAACTAATTGCATACACTGGCAATACTTTTACGACCGTCATGTCATTATTGACAATGTAACATTATAATAAGTATGACGGCGCATTTGGTTTATTAAGACGGGCCTTCCTACGCATCCACACTATCTACAGGCGAAAGACGTGGGGGCCTGTTTAATGTTTATTAAGTTTAATGTTAATCATAGATAAAAGTAAAGTGAATGTCGACTCAGGGTGCAAAACGTCATCTGTCAGTTGTGTCAGTGGGATTTTGGGTTGACATTCACTCTGTCACAACACCGAGCGCTAGCGTGGCGGTGCACTGGTAACGAGACAGAACGATAATCTTATTGCATCGTGGTAGCGCGTTACGTGTTTGGAAGAGTGTTATGAGATACAGATTGTCTAACCAGGATCGTAATTATGTTTATATGATTGTAACAACTAGAATTAAGATTTAATTATACTTTGTAACGTGAAGTGGCGTATCATTATCCTTGCCTGAATACCCATGTCTGCTTGAGGTTGAGAATGGACCCATCTGTTCCTAGACCCATCAAAATCCAAAATCTATCCACAATTACTATAATAATATGATTTTAATTACTTGTTATGTCTTCATAAGTTATCTACCTACTTTTCTGATTGTAAGTTTTAACTAAGTTTCCCCGCTTTGTCAGACCAGCGCACTGCCGCCGTAGCGCTTCCCTCAAACACTGCAAACATACCCACTTATCCCTTGGTAAACAACCCGAAAGAAGAAGTACAAATCTATACACAATATTTAAAAGAAAAACCACAGTAATACCAATTGCACTGCAACAACTAAAAACTGTCACACGCAAACCAAATAATACAAAAATGACCGCCCTTTTAAAACGTAACGTAACCTTTTAAAGTTTCCCGCGCTCCGATCACGACGTTAGTGTCAAACGATTTATCCGTGATCCGTGAAATTGACAAATTATTAAAAAATATAAAATAATACTAATAATAAAAGTAATACCTTCTAAAAATATTATTATAAAGGCTGCCGTACATTTTTACTACCCGTGCAACTTAAGTGTGCACTTTAATAGAATGCGAACCCTATCCCGCTCACCGCCAGTATGTCGACGAGGTTAAAGAAGAAGATACCTGTAATAAATCCTAAACCTAACATACAAATGAATCTAAACATACATATAACATCTATCATAAGATAGATGATGCATATAACATACATACATCATCTCTAACATACATATAAAGCTAGAGCGGGTTCGACAGTACAAATATCTCGGAGCTTGGGGAACGAGGTATGGTCCTCGGATAAAAAAATTAAGACCCGGATAGAAGTGGCCCGAGCCTCTGTTAACAACATAAGAAGAGTTTTGTGCTGCCGACAAATTGACGTCAAGGTCCGAGTTAGGATCCTCCTTTGTTATATCTAGCCCATCGTGTATGCTTAGGAAGCATAGACCTTAAATGCAGATACCAGGAGACGCCTCGGGGTATTCGAAATGTGGTTATATCGTTCGCTTCGCATAAGTTGGACTCACAAAGTCAGAAACGAAAACGGCAGCTTATGCACATGCACACCATTAAGAAGCGCAAGTTTGAATACTTTGGTCATGTGCTTAGGCACGATAGGTATATTCTGGAAGCGTTGGAAAATATCCTGGCTAAGGAACATAAGGGAGTGCACAGGCATGACCTCTGGCGATCAATTGTACAACAATGACCAAAACTAACGGCCGACCTTCAGGAGAGAAGAGGCACAATAAGACGAAGAATAAGTGCGACTTGTTAAACAAAAGAATATAGAATGACTGGTAATTATGAGTTCTGCGGTGTGCTCAATTTCGGATACACGAAAATGATTGTATTATGTATGAACAGTTTTAATAAAAACTCCGTTATATACTATTTTAGTTTAATTTCTTATGTAGTTGTAGGTATATAAAAGTAATATAATGTTAAAATAAACTATAATATACAATATAATGTACAAAAAAGGCTTTGTGGAACGTTTTAGCAACACAACTTATACTTGCATAACAGTAATTAGGTGTAGCGTAAACGTTCTTTCCAAAAAATAACAAAATGAAAAAGTATTGTATGCATGTTTTTACAATACAACATAAAATTCGTCTATGCTATACAAAAAAGTGTACCAGAGAAACACATAATTGCGTTTGTCTCAAAATCGAGTAACTGTGGATTGGAACGTTTTCGCGTAATTACGTCCAATTGACAACTGACAACTGAGGTTTTTAAAATAACTAATAACCATAATGGCAATGGCGCTGCGTTTATTTTATGTATAGTTATTATTCGTTATAGTTAGGTACCTGCTAAATAATAATTCATACAAGCTCAAAGTACAATTTACACTTATTATTGTCTAATGAGAAAACTATACTTATATTATTGTTGTCTTAAAATTTCAATAGTACCTCGGAAGTGCAAATGCATGTAGTAAATTACTCGGCGTTTTTATTGTAATTTGATTTGGTTTAATATCAAAGGTTTCAATATCTGCCCAAATATGAATAACTCTGCAGCAAAAGTAAGTACCTCCTGCTAAGTTCCTTTATCTTGTCTTAGTTTGTATGGTTAAACTTTCGTGAATTTTCGTCCAGTTAACTTCAGTTAGTACATCCTAAAGTTTAGTACCATAACATCACATTTTTCTTTGTTAATATGTTTTTCTTCTCTCAGTTTGTGATACTAACGCTGCACCTTTATTTTCCTTAGGTCGGGGAGATATTTCGTGAAGCTGGCACTGCTTTCAATAAGTTGTCAGAGATGACAATGCTACTGCATCCGATGGGGGACTCGCCACAGGGGTATGGTTACTGGCCCTGTTGTTTTAAATTGTCTAACTGAACTTGACTAATGGCCGGTTTCTGAGCTCCTTTTGTCGGCGGTTTATCTATTCAATAATGCTATCGAACAACGTACTGTTAGAAAAACTTTGTTTAAACTTGGGTTAAATTAATTGACCACTCTACGTGGTTTATCCGTTCCATAACGTTATTTGACATTTCATTTTGTTGACAACCATTTTGACTGCATTCAAAGTGAAAGATAATTTTAAACACTAAATAATTCATATTTAGCATAGATAATGAATATGAGCAGTTCTTCAAAATGATTTGGAAGTGTAGGCGTTTATTTCATATTTATCAGTACCCTGGAAGATAGATGTAGGAGGAATCCTTTTGAACGATTTTGGATGAAGAATTTAAATTGTGACGTGGGGAACAGTTGAAACAAATATATACTTAACACAGTTCTGTCAGTTTGATAATTATGCCTTGCTTTGCTTTTTTTAGGTTTATTCTGACAATGATGTCGTTTATACAGCCGCCGATAAATAATAAATTACCATAATTAATAACTTAAGCAGAGTTTGGTTACATGGCAGAGGTTGGCCAAATGATAACCTTTTTTAAAAATATTATTGCCAATAAAACTATTAGTGAGTGACGAAATAAAATGATAAATTAATATTTAGATACAGAGGCACATCTAGTAGCAGACTATGGAACTTGATATCTGCTTGATATCTGTTTCATAGTTATTGAACAGTTTGTTGTGCATTCAGAAATGCAGTGATGGATAAATGACGTTTATCTGATGCATTACTTTATCGAATCAAATAGCAAGTGAGGATTTAACTGTTCAACTTAGAAACCATCCATAAGCCTGATATATAACACGCATCATCACCTTGTTAGGGTATTTTGTACAACTTCTTAGTGAGATGTGCAATAGTTGAGTACTAGAGCTGACTATAACTATGTCTGGGGTCAACACTACAAATTGTTCACGAGACCAAGATGTAGACTGATCCGTGTAAAACAGTCTCCCCTATTCAGAACACAGGCCTTGCTCAACAGATTAGTGGCTTGGAGACCCTCAAATTGATGTATTTTGTTCAGCGATTGCTGTAATTTGCTGGGCAGCAAGATAATACCTTGAAATGACCAAGGGAAATGGATGTAAATTGTAATGTTCGTTATTATAATCTGTTGTAATATTTATTATTATAAAAATAATAAAAGTAAACTGATAACTGATGTGATTTCAGTTTAATAAATTTGAAAAAAAAGGTGTAATAATCAACCACCAACAACTACTTATAGATTTCCTCATGCTGTTTATTGATCGGACATACAAAACCCTCTGCAAATGGTCAAGAAGTATGAACAAATACTTTACTGCCACGTAAATGCCTGCCAAGCCTAGGAATTAATCCCTGCTGAAGCAAGCAAGGATATTGGATTGTCATTCAGAAAATGTTCTTCAATTGAAAATTTTGTTTGTATCATTATGTAGTATCGTTTAATTGGTGTAGAAGTTTATCTGTGCCCTACTCATGCTCATTGTACACAAGCTTATGTTATAGCCTATATCTCAAATCAAGTCTAGTAGATGTCAGTGGAAAACAGAAAATAAATCATAATTTTTACAAGCCAAGCTGCAATAATAATAATAGTATGTACTTATAAAGTTCAAAAGTAATTTTGGTCATATTGGTACCAGTCATTACAGTTACTTTTCAGAGCTCTTCAGTCAGTTTACAGTATAATCTGTTTACTATGATTCTAACTATATTCACCATCCACTTAGTATCACATAATTGTAGTATGAAGTATGGTTTTAATACAAATTATATGAAACAAAGTTTGGCCATAATGACTTAATGACTTAACCTGTTTTTGAAAAAACGTGGCCGAAACAACTAAATTATTTTCTAAATATTTCAGTGGACTCCGTGACCTCTGCAACTGTTGTGCAATTTTTATGTGAACATGTGTAATAAATTTATTAATGACCTATACTGAAAGGATATAATTATTATCCACTGAGATAAATAAATAACCAGCACACGCATCCTTTGCTCTGCTTAATCGCTTTAAATTTCATGGTACCTATGTTTGAAGTGTAGATAAGTTTTGTAATAAGGTATATCTGTGTTAACAACAGGAGCAAATGGACAGAAGAGGAAATTGAAATGCTGCGATCATGTGTGCATCAGTTTGCTGTAGACCTAAATAAACTTAGTCAACACATCAAGAATAGAACTGTGTAAGTTTCAAACATTTATTATCTCAACAAAGTTCCTAAATATATCCTATGCCTATTAATAATTCAAATATTCTATTTGACTTCTGATTCATTCGGAGACCCGGCCACGCTTAACACATGATAATCAAATGTTTCAGGTCTCAAATTCGCACAACCCTGAAGAAGAAAGCGTTCGAGGACGCAGGTATACCTGTCCGCCAGGTAAGCAGTACAAGGGCCAGTCTGATGCCGCTGCCAAAACCTCAGGTAGTCGCCACACACAGCGTCATCAGCCAACAGTCCATAATAAGAAAGAATGCCGAGGTTCAAACTCCACTAACTTATTAATCTATCGAAATTTTTAGCTTTTGTGTTTTTTCTCCCTTTTTTTGAGTTTGACACGTAATGATTGCATTTTTAGTATATCTTGGGAGCTTTGCCTCGCACTTGGCTAATGAAGCATGTGCTACATGAGTTGTACACTATGAATGGCACGCTACTTTTTAGTTAGAATGTCACATCTTTTGTTATGCCCTATTATACCATTATGTATACAGTGTGGATGACATTCAAATTAAATAATAAAGTTGCTTAATTTACAGTGGGGATTGGGTGCAAGTGTTGTATATTGAAGTTGGAATTGTTATTAAAACCCTCATTTTAAAATTACATTAAGTGTGTATTTAAAAGTATAGGATTTATCACAGCTCTTCATTGTTTATTTGTCACTAGCTGCTGCTCATTACTTTGTCCGCGTTAAATTTATGATGTTTCCATTCCCTCGGGATCTGCATATTTATTAAGGATGAAAAGTATCCTATAACCACCTTCATGACTCAAACCACCTCTCTATCAAATTATATAATGATTGGTTGTATGATTAGGCCGTGAAGGCAATCATGCAAACAAATTTTCGCATTTATAATATTAGTAAGATTCTGAGAATGAGTCAGTGCGATGTTTTCTTTTAAGTTACATTGTGCTAAAAATAAGATTCATATTGGTTCTTAAGGGCAGGTAGTTTGTAAAGGCCTTGGGGTTAATTTACCTTTTATAACAAATGTTTGATTAACAAAAACTTTGCATACTGGGCATACTGTTTTAGTTGTTTGTGTTTCTTTATACATGGTTTGTGATTTGGGTAGACTTGACAATATATCAGTTGTGTTGTGTTGTAGAGTCTGGGTTATTGTTTCCGAGCCATCAGGTTATTATTATAGCTTTATAAGTGAAGGTAGGCAAGTCCTAAGGAAAAATTACAAGGTTTAAAAATATATAACTAAATAATAATGTCCTAATAAAAACATGTTTCTTTGTTTGTATTTGTATAATGGTAGTTTATTTTTATATCTTGCATTTTTCACCTTTTATGCCTTATTTATTTGTAGTTGGGTGAGTTGGAGCTTCCGAATGTGTTTAATGATGATCAATTGTAGATAACCATGCAGATCACAAGGCTTACATCACTTTAAGTTCTTGCTTGCCAAATGATTATTTTATGATAAAACCAAGTTTTTTTTATTTTAGTGGTGAGATTACTTCTTGTGGAATGTGCGCGGACTTATGTGCGCGGACTTATGTGCGCAACTTTGGTGTTCCGTGCCACTGACTAGGAGGACTTGAAGTTTGAATGACAAGATAATAATGACTTGATTTTCCGAGCACTGTCCTTGTCATATTATTATATATATATTATTTTGTCAATAATATTCAAATCGTATGTGCATACCTACTAATAAAACCTTGCATAACTGTCAATCTTATTATGTACCTAATAATTTAATTACTCTTTGGATATCCATTTACACTGACACTGATCTAATTAATATCTTGCTCATCATTTTATGGTCACGATTATATCATCACTATTTGTTAAGTTGATTCTTTTCTATTATTGCCAATGAATTTGATTTGTAGGTCGCTATTACCTATTTCTATTATTTTTCCAAAACATTGATTGTATTCACGTATAGCTTGCGCACGCTCAAACGTCAATACATCGTGACTTTGAAATGAAACAAAACCAATTGAAACGTAAAATAATAGAAGGTCAACATTTAAGCAATCTTCAAAATAGGATTTAACCCAGCCTGACAATCCTTTCTTAGTGTGAGTGTACGATTTTACTCATTCAAAGTTTGATAGCTTATATCTTTATGTATGCCTGGGAACCTATACAAGTAAATTCACTGGTATTTCTCATTTACACCACATTAATAGAAACTACTAAACATTTACGAAGATTTTTCTCAAATCACTTTATTGAAGGTTTTGCTCGATATCAAAGTCACCTTGTATTCTAGTAATTTTCTTAATGCTTGATTTAACATGTGGTGTAACGTGGCAGGTGACGTTGAATGTGCTGAACGCTTCGGAGAACGAAATCGACGTGGAGGGCCTGACGAATGATATCAAGCTGGAGTTCGACACCAGCTCGGAAGAGGTGCCCACATGAAACTTGTTTCGCTTCGTGTAGCGGTGTGACGACTTGGGGACACCCCTACACGCATACATTAGCAAAATTGTAGATAAACACCTGACCTCCACTATACATCCGCGCTACTTGCCACTGAATACGTCAAACAGAGCCAAAAATTGCTGTCATTTTGTACGGCATAGCCAAGTCATAAGCACAAGGTGCTTATAATGAAGGTCAGTGCTATAAACTCATTTGTGTTCTATTCTTCATGAGTAATTGACTATTTCCAGATGTGAAACTGTAAAGATGTGTGCCACCCGCTAAGACGAAACCGCAAGGCTGTATTATGCTCAACGGAATCTGCGGCTAAGGAGAGCTTCAAGAGCATTTGATTCGTATAAGATGTGCCTCATGACTCATGAGCAAATAAAACAATTGTTACGATATACAAGTAGGACCAATATTGGAAAATGAATAGCTTTATTGTATGTTAAGGATGTGTATGTGAATGCACGAGGGTGGATAATGCAACTTAATGCCTTATAAACTACAATAATAAATGTAATCTAACGTACGATAATCACAATGTACTCAAAGTATTTATTATAATTGTTTATTGATTGCCAAAAAACGTAGGCCGCGAAAGGTAATGTAGACTCTAGTGTTGTAGTTATAGACGTAGTTAAATTGAATAGGCACTGTTTACAATATTCTTAGATTGTCATCTGTAAGTTAAAGGTGAAACATATGTCACAAGTTCAGATAATATAGGGTTAGGGGAATATTGCTTTCCTATAAGATTATAACGCGAAAATGTACTGCGATGAATACGTAATTTGTTTGTATATTCCTTATATTTTCAAGCAAGGTCAATTGCTACCTGTAATGCATACCTGCATACACTTTTGGTAAACTCTTTGTCTTCTGTTGTAGTTTCGATTCTGATTTAGAATTAAGCTTATCAGTATGGCCGCGCGGTTTAATACATGTGCCTTATAATTATTCTTAAATAACAAAATACTCAAAATCCAGTATCTTATTGTATAGTAGTCGTTTGGTAGACCGCTTAAGACAACTAATATCGGTAAATTGGCCAAGTAAAATACAAATAATATTATTTCTTGACGGTATTTTCACGACGAGGTATTTTAAGGAATTTAATCTGAAGTACCTAAGTAAGAAAGATCAAATCAACCTTCAAATTTTTCACTCAAATTAAATCGTTTCAAGGTCTGGTACTAAGGTTGGTACTTATGATAGGTAGAATCGAAGAGAATACATATAAGATTGCCTTTTCGATTGACACCGTCTTACGGCCTATTCTATTAAAACAGACGGTAATAATCGGTAATTTTCGAAGATATTAAAATTTGTGTGTCATTTGATTGTCAACAATTATATCAAAGCACATTTTTCAAAAGTCTATCTAAACTTATATGCTCATTGAAAATGTTAGAATCTGCGAGCGGGAGAGATGCAAAATGTGATAGTGCTCTTAAGCAAAGCGTAGCCACGACGATCGTTATAATATAACATACGAGGAGTGAGTCTGTTAAACTGTACTGCACAGCACAGCACAGCTCTAAATTGATTGGTCACCCTTAATTTGCATCTTTGTTTATTTGTTCATTGCATTGTTTATAATTGATGTAAGTAATTTGTTATACAACCTGGTTAAGATGAATGCATGTTATAGGTGTTGATTTATGTAATAAAAAATTGGAGGATAGCATAGTGATATTACATTTAAATAGTTGTTGTGTGAAAGCTTTGTATGTGTTCGAATATATTTAAAATTCGTTGTATTTTTTTGAAAAATATTTTTTTAAATGTCTCGCATAGAATGACAAAAATATCAGTCGTGGTGCTAACAACAATATTAAGGTTATTTCAATGCTGCCATAGATATGCGAATGACTTCGCTTAGGTTGTGATCATTAGGGGGAAAAAACTATGCTTCCACTGCCAAACGATGATATTTGTATAACTACTAAAATCAATAAGACGGTAAAACCATATGATCGAAGTGACATCTACAACCAATTACAAAAAGGAGAACATTTACGGGTTTCCATTTTAATAAGTTTGCCAGGATGTATTTTTAGAACTTAGATGAATAATAACTTTATTAGAGATCAAGCTGACTATTCGACAAAGATAAGCACGCAAGCATATTTTTAGTATGTACCACGTATGGCGTACTGGCGGTAACTCTGTTATAGGAAAAATTACTCTTGGATCGGTAAGGTTCCACCGTCGACGAATAAAAATTTTAAGATAGTGGTAAGCAATTCAAACTGTTAATTGAAATCATAAAGTGTTAAACTGATACCGTTAAAAAACCTTCATTGTATATCGGTGTATTTTTGATAATTATTCCAAGTTTTATATTAACTTGACATTGTATTAGATGCAAAACCGAAAACCGATGTTTCCCACACTTACCGATTACTTGGAGCTCTGAAATTGCGCACATGCATCTAAGGGTTGATAAAACATGACGTAACGATAAAAAATATAAGTTGTAATGTTGTGTTGTTCCTTATCGCTGTTTTGTTGGATGAAAAGTAAAAGTGAATGCTTAAACTGGGTATCATATATATCATAAGATAGTATAGTAGGTAATACAACCACTTGTACCACTCGGCTGAGAATGTGCCTTCTAGGTTTAACAATAAGGCCTATGTCAATATCTCATTATGTTATTTTAAAATATGCTTGTTTCCTCACAATGCTTTGAATCAATTATGTGAACGTGATCATAATTCATAGTCTTTATTCACAAAAATATGACAGTCAAGTTGTTATGATGAGACTGCTCGTACGTGTTTACTACGTTTTATTAGCGTGTTATTATCGCGATCTAGTACCATATCTAATTATTTTATTTTAAGATATCATTGATGCCTGTTTGTGGAAGATAGAAAATACTCGTAATAATAATGCACTCCAAGACCAAGAATTAGACTGTTATGTTTTGAACTAGTTAATAACGAGGAAGGCTGTTGGTTATTTGTAAGGCATTTCCTGTTATTTATGCAGTTTCCGGCATTGCATGTGTCTAAACGGCGACAAACAGGGAAAGAGTGAGATATTCAGTTAAGTTAATATTGTGTACGAAGATCAATTTGATCATGCGTGCGTCATGTGTGATTAGTTCGTTAGTCGCACCGGAAAACCTACACTGTAAAATATAGCGTTGTTGTTACAACGAATTTGTAAGATGGCGTCCCCAATATGCCCAATGGGACAACGCGTAGGTACTTTTGTTCTACCTTTGACAAACTCAAATAATTCAAGGTTTATTGAAATATTGATAAATAGCTATACATTGACATCGAATATAATGTAGTTGTAAAATATATGTAAGTGTTTGTACGTTTTTAAATATCGCTGATATGTGAAATGACGATAACGAAAGAGAATATTGCACACATTGAAACAATAGTACAGTGGTACATAAATGTCTTAAGATTGTTTGTAGTACAACTTCGAAGGAAATGCGAGCGTTGTAACCAATAGCGTTTCTAACAAAAACGTCATTGGTTGTAACTTACTTATGAGCGTTACTAAATCACAATCTTAATAAATCTTTATGAAAAAGATACGTTCTACGGCTTATTATACACAGAAGTTAATTGAAAAATACTCATAATATTTTATTTTTTATTTATTATTAGATCACAAAGATCGGTAATGTGTATTTGTTATTGTTGTAAAAGTTAAAAGGGTGCGCTTTCTTGCCAAAGTTCTACATCAAAGACTGGTATGCGCTTGTCTGTGTAAAATAGTTTGAAAAGACAAGACGGAGTATAGGACAACTGCCATACAGCCGTAACAACAATGGTTCAACGTTAAAATTAGGTTTTTTTGTAGTGCAAGATTCTCTGTTTGAATTTTTGGATGGCTCCTTTTTCAAATACTGTAGAATTTAATCTTTGTTTTATTGTACCCACTTATTTAAATTAGTGTCGAAGCATTAAAAATAAATTGAAAATAAAAAGTACAATGGCTTTTTATTTTTTTTATCAAGCCATCACCGGGCCGCTACTGAACACAGGACTTCTCTCAGATTGAAAAGTGACTACGCTATGCACGTGTCGATTGGCACACGCAATCCAGAACATTTTGAAGAAATCTCAGGCATGCCAGTTTCAGACACTATAATAACCTACCTACCTTACCTACTTAATTATACCAAATTTTTATAAGCGTATTATAATTTTTAATCATAAGTACCTACTAACACTTACAAGTTTGTCTTGATTCTTTAAAAAAATATTTATTTTCTTTCTTTATATTCCAAGTTACTAATAAATTATTGAGCCATTAT
>DWLO01001311.1:0-15417 GCA_018245335.1 Dalla quadristriga
ATAAAAATACAAAAGTGAACAGATGCCACAACACAGCACAAGACAAGTGGCACAGACATAAAGGACAAGAAAATACCATAGATACGTAGTGAATTTTCTTAAACGCTTTTTATAGGCTTTAGCCGTTATTAGTTTACAGACCATTTTAATTTTCAACGTATCAATATTATTTATCTCTTAGTGTTTTGTATTATTACCCTTGACTCAAAATATATTTTACCAGGAAAATTGATTATTTATATGTTCAATATTGTATGTTTATAAGGTATATTCAAATTTCATTTGTAATTTCCTTCTTATATTTCTTCTTGAACTCAAAGGCAAAATTGTAATTTATTAACTAATCCCATAAATAAAACTTAAAAACATGTAAAAAATAAGCAATAACTAAACGTTAGTAACAACGCATTCAGAAATTGAAGTTTTATTTCTGACCAAAATGACTGATTTTATTTGGATTTTGAACGAATCAAAATGGATGCTGGGTGTGAATGAACTATGTAGTGAAAAACGAACAGCTTTTTATCGAGTTGTGTCGTGGGCCCGATTATAATCGGGAATCCGGCGTCGCGGTTTTGTTTTGTAATAATTTAGACGGTGACAAAGTTACGTGACTCGGAAAAGAGGATCGGTCGTAAAATCGGTTATATTGAGTAGTCACGGTGGCTGTAATGTGTTTATATGAGAGTATCGGACGAGCTTCCCGCAGGTGGCCCTAATAGGATGAGGAGTGCGACGGAAATATTGAATGTGGATGCGAATCAGCGGCTGGTGTCGGCCGCGCCGTTCCCGCTCGGTGCGCCATGGCTTCAACGTACGGACTGATGTGTTGCTCGTGTTCTTGAGCGCTCCGAAATGAAATGCATATACAGGAAGGAACAAACACAACTCTGACAACATGTACCAAAATGACAGAAGAAGTAGACAGAAGACATGGTGTAAATGGTAACAGCAGTAGTAAGGACGCGAGCGAGGAGGCTCCCGTGCAAAACTCGGCTTTAAATTCGACTGGAGGAAGGCTCAAGTTCTTCAAAGGTCGGTACTGTCACGTCAGTTTTTTTTTTATTTACATAATACCTGTGGTATTCTTAGCAAAAGTAATGGCACACATTACCGCAATGGCAGCAAGGGTTATTAGTGCTAAAGAACTAGAAAGTTATTCATGCTCTGATAAGCATATGCAGCTACATTTGAGCCTCTGTCTCTGTCAGCTCTACTATTGTTATGTGTTTTGTAAGAAGCTCAGAGCACTGTAGCGGAAATGAATACAATCAAAAACATATTTCTTCAGGATACTTTGACCAATATTTAAATAATGTGATTTATTATAATTAGTTTTGATAGAAATTTAATATTCAAATCTTTCTTTAACTCTTCAGTGTTGGTAATTAATAAAAATACCTCCTTTTCTTGCATACAGTAACAGATATAATTATATATAGTGTAATAATCAATTTATTCATATGATAAATCCACCCATTTGGCCTCAGCAATGTTATTGGAGATGTACAATTTGTAATTGCAAATATGACTGCAATACTGGCCAGTAAGCACATTCTGATTTGTAAATAAAATTTGGGGCGGCCACCTGACACCTGACCTGAGCAGAATTTAGCCTCCGATCAGGTTACATGCATATTATCCTATTGTCACTATGCTAATGACTTGTGTAAGAAGTGCCCTCAATATACTAAGCATAAATTGCTAAGATTTCTAATTTGTTTTTGATAAATAAATTGAGTTTTTGCTATCTAATTAAACACTTTTAGTTAGAATACACAGTTAAAATACTTTTATAAAGTAAATACAAAATCATATTAGTTACCTTTATGACCTTTTAATTGTATGCAAAATCATTGACATTAATAGGCTTAGGTAACAGTAATTTCAGCAATTTTACCCTAACTCTGCCAGACTGTTGGATACAAGCTTAACACCAATAAACACTATGAACTGTCATATTGTTTTTGTGGACTTACAAATGCTATCCTAAATGTAAAAATTGTTTCATTGTAGTCACCTTCTAAACACGTTTGAGATTAATAGGTTTTCTTTTGGTAATGTAATGGCAATTTTGCCTCATTTTACGATTTCTACATTTCTATAGTTTCATGTCTGAAATAGGATTTTTGAATGGGGAAAAAAATTTCACACACATAAAAATTATTATTTTAGAAATATACAGACTCAATCATAAGACCCCAAAATTACTTCATAAATATTTCATTTTCTCATACAGTACAGTGTTATCAACGTCCACATTTACTAAATACATGGTCACGTACGTGCCATGCTTAAATACAGTGACTGGAGGCTCGGTGTCATCATAATTAACCAAAAGGCCATCCTCAAGTAATACTATAAATTTTTATAATCCGACAAGAGATATTGCCTGAAGATGGCATTGTTCAGGCATATATGTATCTGTTCTGCAGGAAATAGTGTCCCGAGTGTTTGCCATAAATATAAAAAAAGTTATGTACATGTCGCACTTGTCAAGATACTCAATTGACTTTTATCTCTTAAGTCCAAACAAAATACAGCTTAGTGATAAAGCACACTTGTGAAAGTAATCAAAACAACTTATTTGAGTCGCAAAGCCTGTGCAAAGTGTAATCATAATGATAGTAATGTGTGCAGTACAAACACAGTTCTTTGGGTGGAACCCCCGTGATCCGCATGCAACTGCCTCATGATGAGGATTGGCCTTCTGCAAATAACATCTTCCTTCTCTGTATATCATAATTTGGGGTTTAATACATGGCGGCTTCAAGTTTGCCGCTACCGAGTGGGAGTGCAGCGAGTAGTGTGTAGCAGTAGTAAGCAGGTTGTGAAGTAACAGCTAACTCAAGGTCGCTGTGTAGTAGATAAGGAAAACTTATGAACAAGTTCATGGCTGATAGCACCCCTTCTTAGGAATGCTTTAGTGGTTCTTTCCATCACGCACCACACAGTTGGTTAAAGAATGCCTCCTGCCAATGACTAGATTCAAATCTGTGTTGATTTAATAGAAGTCAATTACATATTCAATTGATAATAGTAATAGGCTAGCTATGATATTGGGTAGTAAATAAAAGGAAGATAAAGTAAATCTATTTGTAAATGATATTTGAATTTGTCCAATATACATTTGATGTCACTCCCACCTTGTATAACAAGCAATAGCTCTAATCATTGTTTACACACATTGCTTAGTAATTAGTTGAAAATGGTATTGATGATTGTAGAATAAACATTGACGGGTTTTGTTACATTTCATACTAATGTAAAAAAAATTACATATTTTGAATGCTTATTTTTTTTTAACTCTTTTTCTTCAAAAGACAGATTGCTATTAACCTAAAATTGTCTGTAGAGTTGATTAGGAATAAATATTGTATTGTGCATAATAAAGGTGCAGTTTTTGTCTTCCGCTTTTCAGGTGATAGTTTGAAATACATGTGTGTATTTATTATTATGAACTGATATACTGATATGAAACTAGCTTTAATGAAAAATGAAAGCATCGTGAGATTCCTCATCACCCTTTCTTTAGATGCTTGATAGTTCTCCATGGTGTTCTCAAAAGCGTGTGAAGTTTGCTAAGCTCCACCTGGCTAGTGGACCATGGCTTAAACCCTTCTGAGAGAATACCCGCGCTCAGTAGTGTGCCAATGATGGATTACGATGATGATCTTTGAACATTGTATTCCAGATGGCAAGTTTATCCTGGAGCTGGTGCGCGGCAGCGGCGCGGGCTGGGTGTCGGTGCCGCGCAAGACGTTCTGGCCGCCGGCCGCCGCGCCGCCGACGCCGCCCGCCGCCGCGCCGCCCTGCGCTTCGCTCTCCGCCTCCGACGACAACAGCTCCGTGCACTCCTCGCCCTGGCAGCGCGACCACTGCTGGAAGCAGCCCGCGCCGCGCCGCAACCTATCCAAAGAGCTAACCATGTATTACTGCCGCCCGAGTACGCTGCGCACCGCCCACATCCACGCGCTCAGCCGCCTCAAGCGCCGCCGCCCACACGACGCCACACCTGCGGACGCGCTGGCCCCCCACGGCCCGCTTCCCCCGCTCGGCCCGCTCGGCCCGCTCGGCCCGCTCGGCCCGCTCGGCCCGCTCGGCAACGGCGTCTGCGACAAGCGGCGCAACGGCGACGCCGGCTCGCCCGACTCGCGCTGCGGCGACGACGCGCCCGACGGCCCGCCGCCCGACGACCGCCGGACGGACTACGACCGAGAGATGTACTACCGCATGAAACTCAAGAAACCATATCAGTATCATAAGTTAAGAGTGTACAAGAAGACGCGGCCCGCCACGCGGCGCAAGGAGCTCGCGCGGACGATAGACAAGCTGCGCGAGAGGGCGGCGTCGCTGCCGGTGCTCGTGAACGCTAAGCTGGCGAGCTGCCGGCAGGAGCACGCCATGGTGTCGCCGCGCAAGCGCATCCTGCGCGAGATGGAGCGCGTGAGCCTCGAGGACCAGGCGGGCAAGCGGCGCGCCAAGACCGTGCCGGCGCTCAGCACCGCCTCGTACCCGCCCTCGCCCGGCCCCAGCCACGCGCCGCACGCGTCGCAGCGGCCGCATAACGGCACGGCGCCGCGCAAGGACGCGCCCGTCACCAAGAACGTGAGCAGCTACAGCATCCACTCGCTGCTGAGCATGCCCGACGAGAACCCGCGCCGCTCGCCGGACGCCAAGCGCTCCCCGCACTCGTCGCACTCGTACGCGCTCAAGACGGAGTCGCCGTCCAGCGTGCACTCGCCGGACCCGAGCCCGAGCCCGGACGGCTACCGGTACCGGTACTCGGCGCTGGCGCTGGGCTCCCCGGGGCGCGGGGTGTCGCGCGACTCCCCTACGCCGCCCGCGCAGCCGCAGGCGTTCCGCGCGGCGTACCCGGCGGCGCACCCCGCGGCGCCGTACCGCGCGTGGGGCGCGGCGCAGTACCGCGGCTCGCCGGCGCGCGACGAGTGGCGCGAGCTGCCGTACGTGTTCCCGTACCCGTACGCGCCGCCGTACCGCGCGCCCGCGCCGCTGTGGATGCACTACGCGCCGCCGGGGCCCTGGGCGCCGCTCGCGCACCCGCTGCTCACCGACCACATACCCAAGGATGAACCCACTTCTGGTCAGTGTTACTATTCCATCACTTTAATCATGCACCTGGCTTAACGCTAACGCGCTTAAGCTAAACGCTCTGTCATCGGGACCTTAATTCCATTCAAAGATGGCACTACATTACAATGTGCCAACGTATAACTCGTAGATTAGTAAAACGCCTTATGTGTTAGTATGCTGGCGACCATGCCCATCTGGCCAAAAAGGTATGAGGTTGGCGACTGCCCTGTGCAACCATACAAGGTGGTTCTGTAGCTCAGATAAGTAGAGCTAAGCCCATATTAGCACCATCATTTTCGCGAATGCCTATCCATCATTAACATAATGACGTGTTTGTGTGGAATGCGAGATGAAAAAATCAAGGTTGTTCGATGTGTCTGCTGTATGAAACGAAATCTTGGAATGTTGTTTATTTGTGGCCACGTGGCAGACAATAGCGTTGTTATGATGATGCAGTGAGTGCCCTGTATAGGGCCAGACTTGGTTGGCCTTGTCATTGCGATAAAATTCCATAACAATTCAATTTGAAAAAAGCACATGAACTTAATTTTTTAATTTTTTATTTATTTGCGTTGCCAACAGAAAGTAGACACACTTACTTAACATACTAAATTATAAACATCATTTTCTGTGCCTACCCAATTAGAAGGAATCACAGCTTGCACAAAACGGCTTATAGTTGTTAATAAATTACTACTCACTTACTACTAACTTCTCCAGCAATCTGCTATAGAACAGCGTGGTGGAGTATTCTCCAGGATCCGTCAAACTTTATCGCAGCAATAACTTGAAGCTATTAGTGTATTGACATAACCCTTGGAGTTTATGCTGGGTGGTTTTAATAATAACCGTTGGAAAACTAAGAATTATTCATGTCCTTTTCTTGAGTTGAGACTGTCTTCACATTCTTGAAGTGGTTTTTACTTGACTCCATATCCATCATCACACACTTTCGCATTTATATTATTAGTTTATATTTATTTAATTTGTTATATAAAATATTACGATGGTAGGATAGCAGAACTAATAAGGACATAAGTCATAAGTATCAAAAAGTTCCAAAGAATATAGTTTTTTTTGTCCATCCGTACAATTTTACTTGCAGTGTCGTCATTAGTTGACACACTCTACTACACTCATTCCTTCGATTTGTTTTTTAGAATAATCACAGAGTAATCTTCACGTAATAATTCATTGTAATTAAACAGTAATAAATGAATTCGATTACTATTATTATTTCTAGCAACTGATTACATAATAAAGCATAAAATAATGAGTCGTTTTCGTTCCAGATTTGCCGCTGAACTTGTCGAAGCACTGAGCGGCGGTCGGGCGTCTGTCACGTGAGACTGAACACACAAACAAACATGTTTAGATAAATCCGGTCAATATCGCTTCGTCGTGCGTGAAACGTAGATTCCACTATAGAACTGTAGAACACGATAGGATAGTACGCGAGTGAAGTGTGACATGCTCCACGTCGTCTAACATTCCACTGCCGCACTCAGCAATTGGCGCCTGTTAAAGTCCAAAAATCCCATCCCACCTAGCGCGGCGACGCGGCGCTATATATGTATGTATAGCTGTAACGAATATGTTTTGCGTACGAGAAAGAAAAAATATTTTTGTATAAATTGTGATTTTCCGGCGGATCTGATTGTCAGAAAATCTATTTACAAGCTATTGTATGATATATACTGAAATATTTTAGCATAGATGTATTGTATGCAGAGTCATGTGTGTATTTTCATACGAATTATTTGTACTGCAAGTGGAATATTATAATATTGGCTATAATTTTAGAGTAAGATTGTATGATGATCTAAATAAACAAAACTGTTATAGATTGTTAACGAACAGTGCCTTGAAACAAATGGAGATATGAACATATTTATGAATGAGAAGTTTGACATAGAAGCCCGTGCCTGTGAGAAGTATTGTCGTGCCACTTTACATTCGAGTTATAACTGCGTGCGTGATCCTGGCCGAACCCATCTAAATTCCATATGACTACGTGCGATCTCATTATTTAATTTAGAAAATGTAACGGAGGTAAAGACTACAGTTTTGGGATCAAATTTGGATGTGTGTTTACGTAACATGTAAATTAAAATAAAAGACATTGTATATAATTTGTGAATGGTGTATTATTGATGAACGTCGGGCGTAGATTGTATCAGAGCATTAACCGCTTTATGATATATCGGTAAGATTTTATTACCTTCAAATAATAATTATTGTAATTGTACAGTATTTTTGTATCGAGTATTTTATGGCGACTCCGACGGCTGGTGCCTGTGTCTGCGTCGTGAGGGAGTGCAAGGAGCCGCCGCGCGTATATTTTGGACCTTATTGCGCTCGCAATAAGGCCGGCGTTTCTCGTACGGCTTTGAGATTAAAACGTAGAGGTAGTTCTTTTTACTGCAATTTTAGTTGAAGTATGGGGTTATGTATAATAAGGACAGTTATTATGATGGTAAGGGACTGACTTCTGATGTAATATTATCATTAATGGAATTGTATAAATTAGTCGTGTAATCGGAGGCCTACTCGACCGACCATGATGTCCACCAACAAAGTTGACTTAGTGTAAAGTAGCTGTAATAGAACCTGCTCAATTAACTCTGAGTACAGTTAGGGAACAACTTTATATCGACAACATGTTGTTGCGGCTTTCGGGGCGCCTACGACTGAGTTTTTTTATTTGCTTATATTTATACAGATATTTTTACAACTATTTCTAAGTGATTTTTTAATCACAGCTATATAAAACTATCAAATGTGTTCCGAAGCAATTGAGAATTTTTATTAACAATATTACTTCAAGCAAGAAACGAAAGTATTGATTTGACCTCGTGTAACACGATGGCCTAAGTGAATCGTCCTGTGAAGACAGTTTTATTGATTAAAATTGAATCCTGTACATGTTATTGTGTTTGTGCAATACGCCAAGGGGTGCAATTTTCCGCGCCTGCTGATTGCGCAAATCCGATGTTACTGTAAAGTCCAGTCCGAAATTAAGTCTTATACATTTTTTATTTTATTTTATGTCGGTTGCTGTTCTGTATTTTTTGTAAGTACATTTAAAAAGAACTATTTTATGTAATAGTATAATATTTTACAACAGCAATATTTTGCCTGCTTAGACAGCGAACATCATAACACAGGCAGCAATGACGCAACAGTTACTGATAAAATACATTTATGTAATTATCGTACGAAAAATGTATTGAGACTTAATTTTGAAATGTTCATATTTTCATATTTAAAACTTTTTTATGTGCTTGTTTTGTAATGCTGTACCTTTCAATTTAACATTTTAAGAAATCTTCCGAAATCATAACTGTGCTAACTTTATACGACAAATATCCGATAAGTACATTGAAGTGCCATGAGAGGAGTTATATAGATGCTTAACTAATGTATATATTTTTTATAGAAATAAGAAACTCAGTCCGGCGCGACCGCAACCTTGTTACGCCACTGTTATTGAAAGTTAAATATTTTTCTATGAACAAGTAACCGTTAAGTATGTGATAGTGCTTTCGAATAAAGTGAAATGTGACGAAGCAGGTGTCTTAAAATCCACTTAAACATATTTATCATGCGGAATAATAGTTATTATCCATTTATATTAAGATGTAGTTATGTACTCGAATAAATATAACTTTTTAAATTCACTGTCTTTTATTTAAAAATGTAACCCACCCAGTCATGCTTAAAACTTTATTGTAGTTTAATTAATAAATACACAATAATATATCTTCCTTTATCGATAAAGCAATATAATCTATATATATAAAAAAAGTCGCAAAATCGTGTTAGTTACACCATTTAGTTCTTAATTTTTTTTTATTTGTCTCCGCCGGGAATAGCAGAATACCTATCCATTTGAAAACTTAAGAAAAAAATTATTAATGATTAAAAAATGGCGACGTTTGGTTTGTTAGGTAGTTGTTTGTCCCGTATGCGTTCCTAAACCAATAATCCGATTTCGATTAAACTTTGTGTACCTTTGTTATGCGCACACCGGCGAGCGTTTCCAATTTGGTAATAAAAATACTTGCCAAGGAAAGGGCAGTACGTATATGTATAATTTACTATGCCAGTCCTACTAACAAAACTGTTGCCCGCGGCTTCGTCCGCGACAATATTATATTTTCATTCCCTCTGGATCAGTATATTTATTCAGGATCCTATGCTACTCCGTGACTCAAACTATCTCTAACAAATTCTATGAACTAATTTTCGCATATATAATATTAGTTAAATGCATGGTCAAAGGATTTTGAGGGTGGATGATGGTTAGATTACCACGAAAAGAACTACTACTTTTATTTTATAAATCATGAACAGGTATTGTATAATAGACTTACTCCTGTTGGAATTGAGCAGCTGGATCACCAAAAAGCTTTAACGTGAGAAATAATTTATTTTCATATTATAATTGTCAATTGTAGTTTTTATACAGTTTGGCGCATTTGCCACACCCTGAACTCTTGAACACACACACGCACACGACGATTTAAGTTGCATCATTGAAACACATGGGTGTAGTTAGCTCCCGTTCCGCACCCACTGTACACCGTCCGGTTGGTAAGAGGATGTTACTAATAAGATTCCACTTGACCTACTTCTTTATCGTTTAGGACTCCCGCTTACAATTCTGCACGGAATAATCATGCAGTAACTCATATAAGTTCCAAAAATAAAATAAACCAATATTCCAATTTGTGCTTTATTTATGAAAAAAATTGTAAATTATCCTACAATGAATCTCCGAATGAAATAGACTTACATATCGTTTTATGTATCAAATACATTATTTGCTCGTCGCCAGATCAAACCACATAAGAACAATATAGTTTAAAATATTATCTACAGAATCCATTCTCGGCGATTCGATTAGCAAAAATACAATCTTCGTTAATGTTAGTTCGGCGCGGGGCGCGGTCAGTATTTACACGTCCACTGTACAGCGGCGCTCAGCCCAGCAGCGCCTCCATCGTGTACGGCCGCGGCGGCGGCGGGCGCGGCCCCTCCTGGGAACACACACCATTCAGTACTTCAATAAACACTTTTACACTCATGCCCTCCGCACTAGGATTCCGTGCTGCGGACGGCAAACGGGGAACATTCACTTCTAAGACGCAAGAGCTAACATTTATCTTCCAGATAAATGTGCGCTCCGGATGTGGATTCCGGGTGGGAATCGCACTTGTCAATCAGGGACCCTGTCTATGGTCATGAAAACGGCGGTAATGCCTTCAGCCTCCTCTTCGAGGTCCGGGTTTTCAATCACAGACCTCTGACTTGACGAAGTTAAACTCGACTTGGTCTCGTGCGGGGCATATTTTCATACAAAATCGGTATTATGAGCGACTGCGGCAGTGCGCTTAAAGTTAAACTCCAAATAGCGGTACAGAAGAGTGTATGTTACCTGTCAGTCGAGGATGACGAGTTGCAGCGGCTGCGCGGGCGAGGGGTGCGCAGGGTGCGAGGGGTGTGCGGGGTGCGCGACGTGCGGCGCGGGCGCCAGGGGGTGCGCCTTGCTACCGGCCGACGCGCCGCGCATGAGCCGCCAGGGGGCGCGCGCGCCGCGCCTCAGCTCCCCGCAGCTCAGGTTCCGCCGCACCGACCTAGCGGTCATCGCCACAAATACGTTACTACACATAACCTTTTAAATTTTCATATTTAGAGCTTTGTCTTTTTCTTTTCACTCTCGCATTTACTCTTGCAGTCGGGTTGTTTTTTTTTCATAATTTAATCACTTTCAAGCTTTTTATTTTCATTGATATACAAGTTTCCAGCTTCAAACTGACTCCACATAATATTTTATGATAATCCGTTCAGTAGTTTTAAAAAGTTTATAATGTTGCTTCTAACTCAATCTGTGCTCGCTGATGTTCTCAACACACACACTCAGTTATCAAGACACTGAAACTCACTTGGCAGTATCGGTGGCTCTATAGTAGAGGTCGTCGGGGGCGTCCATCCACGAGATGACGTGGCGCCGCCCGCCGCGGCCGGTCAAGTTTGTCGGCTTGCCGTTTACCTGGAAACAACATTAAGTGTAACGTAAAATAATAAACCGGTCATACTTTACTATTATTATTATTTACTGCAACTACCTACATGTTATTATCTACCCACAATTTACTACATCACGTCACTGTCGTGCCATAAACGGTGTGCGTAAGAGACGATAGAGTTCTTCCACCTTTTTTCCACATACACTACAAAGATGCTGACATAAAAGGGTATAAGCGTGTAGTTAAAATTTGGTTAAAAAAATTCTTTTCGATTATTTATCGGCCAGACATTCAATCTAAGCCATTATTTCCTTATTTTATTCCTTTTTAATAGCCAAAATTAATAAACGTATTATGCAAAAAGGGGGAGAGAAATTTAAAATTGCGAAACGCAAAGCAATGTATGAAATATGACGTAATCGCTCGTGTCAAGGTGTAGTGGTTTGTATGGTGTGTGAAGTGTTTGGGTTACGATTTTGCTGCTGAAATGGCTGCGTTTATACAGCTCGAATTTATTCTCGATTTAAATATTTTTTTATTTGAACCATTTCCAACATTATTTATATTTTGTACTATTTATTCTATAACAATGTAAACAGTGATGTAAAAAATTAAAAAAACATGGGTATACCCCATTCCGCAACCGAAATCTATGAAAAATCTAATATAAAAAGAGTAAGTGTACTGACGTGAGCGAACACGTGCGCGGGCAGCGGCTGGCCGGTGGCCTGCGCGCGCGCGCACATGGCGGCGTACTGCTCGCGCGACGGCCGCTGCATGGGCGCCGGGTGCTTGTTCGGCCGCTTGGCCGGCGGGGGCGCCGCCGTAGGGTCGCGCGCGCCGCCTCCGTTGCCTCCTGCACAACACGTGGCGTTTTAATTCGTAATAGAAGATGAAGAAAAGCAACATTTACTGTCATTTTAACTCAAAGTATAGTATTCGTTTTAGGTGGGTAAGTGGTAATATACTCACGATAATTTCTCTGGATTACCGAACTACACTCCCGGACTATTACAGGAAGACCCACGTATTGGACGGAAACTAGTTTGGCGTCCCGATAAATTAACGTGAGTTAAGTCACTTACTCACCTAACATTAATACGAAAACTTTTTTTATGGGTATAAGATAGCAAACGAGCATGCAGCTCCACCCATCCGCTGCCGCCCATGACATGACAAATTACGAACCTTTTAGTAGCCGTGTCTACTCATACTTTTATATATTCTCTGATAGTTATGTTTTAGGTATGGATAAATTTATACTTTTGAAGGTGTAGATGAAAATTGCAACAAACCTGCATCCGCTGGAATATATCCGTAAAAGAAAGCATGAAAAAATATAAGAAAAACGATTTATTAAACCTATTCAATAAATAAAGTAACGAGTAAGACATGAATAATACAATATAATTAATATAATTATTACATAATTATGAAGCTAACCCCTTCTTGTGGGATCCAAATAATGTCCAACAAAATCATTGGTGGCATAGCGTCAAGCAATTTAGGTTACAAAAATCTGAATATAGAAGAAGAATTTTGCCACTAGCGGTCACCCATCCAACTGTCGGCCGAGACCGACGCGGCTGGGCTCGTCAATCAGTTGCGATCGACACTCACGCTTCTAAAGTAAAGTGGTTCTTATCTGTAAAGCAAATACTGACTGTCGAGTCCGTTGATGTCGTCGTACGCGCGGCGCTTGAGCGGCGCGGCGGCGGGCGGCGCGGGCGCGGCCGCCTCGCGGCGCGCCTCGATCTCTGCGCGCGACAGCACGCGCTCGTATAGCAGGCTGCCGTCTGCGAACATCATACAAACCGCCGTCATGTCGTGTTTCCATGTAGCCAAGGCCCAGCATGAGCTTCGTATGTAAAAAACACTTTCTCGAACGCACTTGCTAGATACTAAATTACTCATTTATTTAATTACAATATCATAAAATAAACTCTGATATATGTACGGAAATCCAACAGTAGCTGTACTCCTTATAGCAATCCTAAAATTTTCCAGATTACTGAATTACTGTCCAATACGCGCTCACTAATTCATTTTTATAGTATTTCAAACGCAGCGACACTTTCAAGTTCTCTGAATTGCCTCAATATAAAGGGTTTAGTGATAATGGCACAAACGCATTACGAATCCTAAATCCTGCACCGAGGACTGTCTTCCCAGTACAAATTCGCCTATACATGCATCCACAGGTTTGTGCGCTCGTGTAAATACTACGTCTCTATTAACGTATCTACATCTTAAGGACTAAGAGCGTTTATCAGTTTCGCTTCCCGTTCGCTCACACATTCTAACATTTTAAACATATTTTACTTTTCACCTACCCAGTTTTTAAAAGAGAACAAATAGATTTTTAAAAATCGTATACAACTCCATTATTCCCTATCAGAAACTAGGTATGTAAAAATTAAAATACGTCTAAAATGTCCGTAATTTCATTGTCAATATAGTTAATGAAGAACATTTAATATTTCATTTTAAGTACAGCTGAACTTAATCCAATCGTTGAAAGTGTTAGAATGTGCTAGTAAGAGAGACGCGAAATGCGAGAAGTCTCAGTACGTCAAAACTGTGGTCACCTGGCGCCTTGGGCGGCTTGGGGAATGCGACGTGGTTGGGCACGGGCATGCGGTCGCGCGGCGTCAGCGTGAGCCAGTCCTGCGCGCGCGGCGCCGCGCCGCCTAGCGCCGCCGCCAGCCGCACCGCCACCGCGCCCACGGGCCCGCGCGCGCGCGCCACGCCCCCGCTGCCGCCCGCGCCGCGCAGCTCTGCGCTGCCGAGGCCCGCCATCGCTATTGTACCTGGGGATAAACAATATAAATAAATAAATAAACGGTAACACACTAACACCCCCGCACTTGTGGGTGGCAGACACACACAGAAAACTTACAATTTAACGCCCAAGACCCAAGTGCAAACATTTATCTGCCAAATAAATGTCTGCCCCGGCCGGGGATCAAACCCTGGACCCACGTCTCGTCAGACAGTCATCTATTCGAATAGATGACATGTCTATAGACAGAATATCTAATCAAACAAATTATAATTACATACTGTAGACTTTGCCCGTGGCGTAAAACTAGTTTTTCCGTACAAACTTTCATCCCGAATAAAACTCACAACTGGACAAATAAATCTATGCCCCTATCCAGGATTCGCACTATCTCCACACCAAATAGCATAACAATCCGTTCAGTACTAATTGCGTGGGTAACAAACGAACAAACATCAATTCATATTCACAAACTTTTGCATAATATACTAGCTGTTGCCCGCGACTTCGTCCGCGTTAAACTTATGATCTATGACGGATTTAAAAGTAAACCTTCTCCGTGACTCAAACTATCTCTTTACCAAACTCTATAAAGATCGTTGTATGGTTTAGCTTGAAGCGTATCAAACATCAAACAAATTTTCGCATTCATAATATCAGTAAGATGATTATTAGAAAGTGTATAGGGGGGTTGTCTGATACTCACATTCGTGCTTGACCTGGTGCAGGTTGATGGGCGAGAAGGGCGAGCGCGCGAAGTGTCTCGGGCGGCGCAGCGCGCGGGCCAGGCGGCGCGCGAGGCGCGTGAAGGGCGAGGCGCGCAGGTAGAAGGCGGCGCGGGTCTTCATGACGGGCCGCGCGCCCTCGGCGCCGCCGTGCGCCGTCGCCACGTGCCGCGCCAGGTGCGCGCGCAGCTTGAACTCCTGCGCGTACACACATACCGGAGCATTACCATCGAGTGAATCTTACAAAATATATTAATACGGCTTCTAGGTGTGTATAACCGTTTTCAAATATTAATTATTTTATACCGATTTTAACATTACCATTTTAGTTTAACCTCTCGAATGCCGGAGTCGTAGACTCAACAGAAAATCAATTGTGTCTCGCGTGGATATGCGCTCCGGCATCAGGGGACGTTTCGCATCTCTCTCGCTCGCACATTCTAACAACATTTTCAATGACTGCAAAGCACTGGGTATACTTTTGAAAAATGTGATCGAACTTTCTTGACAAAATTACGTACATTTTAGACATATTTTAACTCTCAGTGTGCAGTCCGAAGACTACACAAAATAAAAGATTTTAATTTTAACTTCCTAGTTACCTACCTAGTTACATACCTTACTAGTTTTTGTTACAAGTAAATGGCGAGAACTGTCTTGAAAATATTAGAATGTGCGAGCGATAGATGCGATAAGTGCCAACTCTCTTAACCTCTGACATCCCGGCCGTTCATGCGCGATTTTAGCGTTGAATCCCGACGGCGCTTTCGGCATAAACACTGCT
>DWLO01001312.1:0-15412 GCA_018245335.1 Dalla quadristriga
ACAATATTTCACTACACGACGCTATTACGATCTAAAAGTCCATACATGAAAATGTTAGTAGTCTTGGTTAGTAACATGTTATATGACATCATAAGTTGATAATGGTCAACTGACTGGACTTCAATTAATTATAAACTAATTAAAAATCCTTCACTAATATTGGGAAACTAAAACAGTTTTTTCAAACTTATTATGTAGGTTATCAACAATACTATCGATATTATCCTACCATAATGTCATATGGTATCGATAGTATTACCAGAAAGTTACCTATCGATGGTAACTTTCGAGGACAATCGATATTATGAGTGTTTCTGGGTTGTAACTATCTATAGATCGATAGTCGATTTTTATGCAACTAATTGGCTGTACGCCTGTTGCAATATGTAACTACCCGCAATGCACTATATTAATTATAATCTACCTATAATGACCGTAATGACCATTATCACTGTAGTATCGTATATTATGTAGGAGACGATAGAGTACTTCCATCTATTTCCACTAATATTACATATGGATGGTACAATGTACCTACGAATCCTTCCTACAAACCTATACCATAATTATTCTAGCGTGCACGATCGCTATAACTACTAAGGCCCGTCGGAGTCAAGTGAGCATTGCGACACTTCTACAAAGCCCTGGTGCAGGTAAACTATGAGTTACTGATCGTGTTACTGTAAGGAAATTGGCAGCTGGCCGTTGCAATTGTTCCAATTGTTCTCCATCCCCCTCTTACTCTAAATGGTATAAAACAAAAGTTCATGCCTGACCACGTAAGAGCGTTTGTCTAACGTTGCCGTCACCGAGAATAAGATGACGTCGCCGAAGTATCTATACATGATTACAGTTTAAGTATGGTTTTCTTTTAAATATTCAAACCGCCATCGTTCGCTTTCTGCTTAGCGTAAAGGTTGACTGGTAGAGGATACTTTTGGTATTAAGTTCACCTTTTGTAACATTATTCTTTAATTGGTGTAATAAAGATTTATAAACGAAACAAAATACATACATTACCTAAGCCCGGATGTCCACTGCACGTTCGTCATCACGGCCGCTGAGATTATGAGTGACGGGCCGAAACGCCAGCAATACTTGCATGTCCACTACATCCACAGAGATTTCGTTTGTTATATCTGTGATTACACCCAAGGTTGCTGGCGCTGGTGCACGGACTTTTGTCTTGAGTTGATCAGCGCGGTGGACACACGGTCGCGGTTACGTCTATCCGAACTTGATCCAAAATAACGTTTTGTTTAAATAGCGTTTGCCCACTAATGCCGTTACTCGTGTAACGGCAGTAGTGGAAAAACGCTCTAAGGGTGTAACTTAGCATTTCTAAAGGTATTCAGTAAGTTTGGAATTCGGTGATTTGTTTGTTTGGGAAAGGTTTTTGTGTCGAAAATATTCATTCGACGTTAAGATAGGAGAGAGAAATCAATTTGAAAACCCTAGCATTGAGAGACGCTGAATGAACATAACAATATATCTTGTGCTCTCCACCAATCCACGCTGGAGCAGCGTCGCAGAGTACGGTTCAGGACGCCTAAGATGTGAAGACAATTCTCCGGTTCTAGCCAGTCCATATTTACTGAAAATCCTTGTATCTATCTATCCTATCCTATCTGTAGTTTCTTTTCACTCCATTGAAGTGTAAATGTCGTGTGTAAATCTCGACTTGGGAACTAATTTTGAGCAGAGAAAAAAGTTTGCACGCCGGATAGAATCTGCCGGCACTTATTATTCAGCTTTCGGTCCGGCGACGGGTGGTGACATTTACATATTTTCATTAGTGTGGTTAAGTCTAAAGACCACCGTTTTATTCAACGGCTGTGCATAGTCCCGCTTTTGCCAGTATCATTATAGCATGACTCAGTGAACACTGTTTAAACGGGGTTTTATACGACTTGTGATATATTTTTGTTGCAATTTGACTGAACTTCTATATACGCTCTGTAATAATTATTTCACATTCACATGACATATAGTAAGCCCCCGACGCACATAAGGGGTGTATCTGTGTGTCTGTCTGTGGCATCGTAACTCCTAAGCGAATTGACCAGACCGATTTTGATAAAAAAAAATCGAGATTGAGATCGAGATGGTTCTCAGCTATAATTTATGCACTCAAAACGTGCGTTGCTGTACTACCAAAATCTTCAATAATATGTAGAAAATTTTAAGTTAATTTAGCTTAAAAATATGAATAGAAAATTAAATTACAAAATGTAAGTAACCCTCGACACAAAAATAACTCTAAAAAGTCAAAATGTTAAATTTTTCTCCCTCTTCTCTCTCCTTATACTGACGAATACTGGCCAACATTCCCCTTAACATCTCATACTTACTAGACTAACATCTCCAGTTCCTTTTACGGTCCTATTCGAGGTTTGTCGATGGATCTGTATACTATATTGCTCTCTTATTAACATAAAAAAGGTGTGCAATAGATGCAACTTAGCTGGAATACACCTGTCTAGTTATCACAATAAGAACCTATTAGAACCAGGTGGATAGTATGGTCTTTTAATATCAAACATTGAAAATAGAGATAGTTTGAATGCAGGTAAGTCTAGTACGGTTTTATTGTGCTTGTTCGATTTTGTACCAAAATATTTTATGGTTTTTCGTGATCCCCGTCAGCTCTTGCAAGTGGAATTTACCACATTAAAACCGTTCTGCTGACTATTTAACACCCGTTGTGGCTGGTGATACGGGCATACTAGTACATAAGTCACTAGACATCTCAAATTTTAATATCGTTCATTCTCCGTGACAAATCGAGGGTGTTATGGGGAAAATACCAGTTCCGTCTATGCCGTGACACGATCGGCCATTAGTAAGTGACGTACCAGTACTAGTACATCAGTTATAACGGGTCAGTTAAAGTAAACTGTCCCGTAGCTAAGGCCCCAGCTAAGTAGATCCTCTTGACTCCCTTGGGCCTCCCCCAAGTAATTAGAAGTCTTAGTGTTCTTTACTGCCATATTTCAAATCTTCATATTTAAGTTTGTGTCAGGTAGGTGCAGTGAAGTGATTGCTGATCATGTTTGTAGGTGGTAGAACCTGGATTTTACGGGAATGCACGAGAAATATTGACCTATACACTAGAACAACCACTTTAAACAGTGGTATCTATTGTAATTGTCCGCTCTCTTATTCTGTTACACAACAAGAGTTTCTTCTGAGCTGACAAATTGAATTATTCCACGATATCGGTATAATTAACTATTGTCAAGCAAACAGAGTTCTACAAACAGGGTACCTATTTGTTATCCCTGTGTCAATATTAGAAGAGCTCGCCGTCGAGGATTGTGTACTGTTCACCAGCAAACGTTGATTTTCCCTCGTTTTTCCTTTAAATAAAAATCCACGATAAGATCTTACCCTATCCGTTCATCCTATCGCGGCTCCTAATTTCCTGCATAAATTTCGTTCGTAATGGAATATTTAAGTGCCCGTTTTGTGTTCCTTGTATGTACTCGTATTTAATTAGATAGTAATCGAGTATGCAGCTCCATCCATCCGCTGCCGCCCATGAAATCTGTGACCAACCTCGAACAAGACAGTAAATGAAACTGGGGATGTGAGTCCAGTTAGTATTAGATTTTAATAGGAATATTAGTTGGTCAGTATTCGTTAGTCTTAAATACTTGGGCCTTGTCCTGGTCAGTCGCTGGGGCTTCGAGAGCACTCCGAGCGGCTAGTCGCCCGTATAGAAAGGGTGGCAGGGGCAATGCACCGTTTGCTACCTAATCTAGGGGGACCTCAGGAAGGAGTTCGCCGCCTTTATGCGGGAGTCGTGCGATCGATAGCTCTGTACGGCGCACCAGTATAGTCGCAAAGACTGTCAGGCGTCCAGCGCATCAGGGCCGAACTTTGTGGCGTGCAGCCCAGAATGGCTATTTGGGTTGCGTAGGGATATCGCACGATATCGTACGAGGCGGCTACTCTTCTGGCACGTTTTCCAACTTTCGACATCCAGGCGGATACGAAAATTCATGCAAGGTTCATCGGATCGGGAGAGATCTATCTCTGCCAGCAGTAGCAGGGGCTATGTTGGTGGAGAACAGCGCCTGGAAGACGATGCAGAAGGAGACTGCTGAGCGGGGACGGCAGAGGGCTGATCCTGCTCGGATACGAAGACGGCGAGGCGGTGGCACTCATCGCCCTGGTCCGTCTTGTCCATAGTCCCGGGCGAAGAGACCTTGGAGTCGTCGGGCAGTCAGGGTGGGGGCTCTGATCATTCTGTCCTTTTACCATCACTACGTGTGACTCCAGGAAGATGACAGGCTGTTATAGCCACAGGCTGCCGTGCCTCATAAGGCAAGACAACTGTGTGGCCTAGGAGTACCCCGGGACGGGCCCTTTTGGGCACTGCGCAAGGGAGACACCGATGCGTTTTAAGTGCGGTCCCGGAGCCGTCCTACATGCGCTGGATGGCTGTCGAGGAGGTTTTAGTGAGTAAAAATCTTACATGACCTGTTTTCTCCCCCCTATAAATAGGGTATCTTTTTGAAAATAGTAACCAAAAAAAATTTGGTGTTAGTGATAGTCCGGTTAGTAGTGGTTGGTAATAGTCCTGTTAGAAGATAGCCACAGATGCGTTGCTAGTCTTGAGGACTAAAGTGATCGCCTTTTCAACAATTGTGT
The DNA here is from genome assembly GCA_018245335.1 of Dalla quadristriga. Classification (NCBI taxonomy): domain Eukaryota; kingdom Metazoa; phylum Arthropoda; class Insecta; order Lepidoptera; family Hesperiidae; genus Dalla; species Dalla quadristriga. The sequence continues at coordinate 4,657 of DWLO01001312.1, forward strand.
TCCGACCGAAACACAATTGTTGAAAAACAATAATTTAACGGCAGATATTAAGATTAGGTTAGGTTGGATACAATTAAACAAGCATCTGTAAAAATCTTTTATTTATAATTTTTTAATAAATATAAAATTGTCACCTAAGGTTGTACGGCTGCGAGAAATCATCACTGTCCACTAACGTTCCACATATTGTTAAGCTACATGTTCTAACGCGACAGGTGTTGAGCGATTGATCCCAAGGATTTAAATAAAGTATCCTATGACCTAGATTATTAATCTAGGTTTTGTCATGAAATTCAGAAGTTTGCCGACAAGAGAGAATGTTTACTTTTTTTGAATACATTAATAATATTATATTTTATCAATTTGTAAAATGAACGCGAACTAAACTAGAATGAAACATATTATTATGTTATATTTGCTCAATTCACTCGACGTTTATTAACCGGCAATAGTACGCGTGCCTAAAACCCAAGTGATTTAAAATCTATTCAATAGAATTAACATAAAATAAAAACACTTAGGCAATCAATATTACAAAATGGCACTACGTATTTAGGTAACAAATATGTACATAGGAAATTCACAATAAAAGCCTTCAAATATTAATAGCTACCTATACAATATATTTACAATCACACAACCGATTCAATTTAAAGTAATAATCTACAAGCATAAATAAATCTTTTTACTTAGTTAATGCTTAGCTTACCAAATGCTAGATAGTTATTTAAAACTAAGAAAATCATATGCTTAATAAACGAGAAGTTTATTAACAGATTTAAAGTACTATTACAATTTATAATACACAATTATAACATATCACGAGATTACAGCGTTGATAAACCAAAGTTACAGTGTACAGGAACAACAAGACTGTCATTCTTTCAAATCAAAATTTAAAGATGTATTTACCTCTCATTTTACAAAACAACTACAGCACTTTCAGTAGAGGATGTTTCTAAGATTATTATTTACAATTATTTTACAGTCTTTATAATAGATACCTACTATCCTGTTATTTAGTTGTCAACGCAGTTATAACATAAAACCGGTTTCTAGGTATATTTTACTGAAACTCAGAATGCAAAAAAAAGGAACCGTTCACATCGATACGTATTACCATGCAGATTGAAGGATTAAAATTGCATGGCACCATTTTATAACTAAGTAAGTCAAAAGTGTTTTTACACAACTTTGTTATGCATAAGGAAATACTTTTAATATTTAAACGATGTTCAGCTTATATCGAGAACATTAAATATACAACCATAGCAAATATAGTTATAAAATTTCAAAGAACTTTCTTTGTACCAGTCCATTTATTTATACCGCTCTGTCCTTTGATTAAATTGAGCAAAATGTTTACCAGTTAAATTATTCTGATGAATACATTTTATACTTAAATACATGGACATTTTATATTTAAGGTACATAATAAACAGTGTCTCCTTAGTTCATATCTAATGCGTTACTACCGACTGCGGACTGTGATGGTCACATATCTTATACGTATTATAATAGTAAATGTATTAGTATATTACACTTGTAATAAACACCAGGGCTTTGTCGATGTAATTAAGGTAATACATATCAGCAGTTTTCAATTAAACGTCGATTGTGACATTATCATGTTTAAAAGTATGAAAATAATATTGAACAGGTGCACTATATTACGTACTATATTATACAGTTAAGGTAGAACTTCAAATAAAAATAGATAATAACTACATTAATCGCTCGCCTAAAAAAATAATAAGCAAAAATTTACAAGGTCATCCTGAGCTCCTGACCTATTTTCTTGTTTTTCTCTAATCTCAATATCAATTAAACAAAAACGAAAAAAGAAAGTTATCACCAATTCTGGTAATGAGCATTCTATTGTTTATTTTCGACCAAGGCCTACACAGGCTTATGAGCCGATAACTTTTTTTATCTTTAATTAGAAATTGAACAATGGTAGAAAACATACACCTCAGAGGTTTTACTAGATGTAGCGCTGAATTGAGTAATTATGACGAACATTAAATAAAATATTGTCTTCCGTTACTGTTTTTAATTCCATCTAATAATTAAAATTGCCCGCATTACCAGGCAACAAGTACCACTAGTCCGTTGCGTGCCTTATATCAAAGTAAGTAATGAAGCGAGCGATATTAAAATATTACGTAAATGAGTGAGCATTAATTATTTCACACACAACTCTCCGGTCCTGGAAGATTTTCAGCGAGAACATGTTCTCTTCTTCTTCCATTTGACTTCCCTTTCCTATGCAACGTTGAGGTCGCCAGGCTCCCAGAACTCAAGGTGGGCCCACTGAGAGTCAGAGACTGACTCCCAAAAGGCGATCCTACATTACCGTTAGGACACACAAAGTTCGGACTCCCTAAAGTCGGACTACTAGACACTACAAAGTTAGATCTATAGTTAGATTGAACTTGTTGCGACACGTTTTCTATAACGTCCTGTCTACTGCTTGGCACCATGTCGCTTCCAGGAGTGAGCTTGAAAGATAAAAAACATGTTTCATTATGAGCATAACCTTTAAGATAAGTGAATGATGTCTAGGTTACTAAACGAGTGATGGATAGAAAATGATTTGATGATTACGTATGGGAAATGAAGTGCTTAATTACCTCTTGCGGTCGCCCAGCAGTATCTAGTAGTGCCAAGTCTTCTGCGGAAAATACTGCCCCTGTTTTACACCAGTCTCCTTTGAATAAAAAAACAAAAAAATACATTTTATTAGGAAATTGTGATAGGGCTCAATTGTGTGATAGGGCTTGTGATAGGGCGGATTAAATTTAAAAGTTATGAAATCAATTTATAATTAACAATTATACTTGTTTAAAATGACAGAACATTTTCAATAACGGTATAGCAAGAAAATGTATGGAAAGAAAGCGCACACGCACTCCTCCTGGAAAAGGTCCAGAAAACCTTGCTGAGGTACCTGTACGGATGAGCATACGGATTACCGCTACTTGTGTCCAACCAAGTTTCCTCAGGTTCTCTGAACTACAACTCGTTAGAAGTCCGGCGAAAAACCGTCACAGGTTTTGAGATCACGCGTGATAGGCAGGTAAGGTGAAGGTACCTAACCTTTTTTGAATTAATTTTGGGTGCTAGGCTGTGTGGCTTCTACCTCCCAGATAATAAATATCGTCGGTGGAGAAGACACAGGTTGTTCGCCGTGCCACACGCGCGCACCCGGCGTTCAACACTCTTCTAGACTCAAATCTTGAATACGATTTGTTTGCAGATGAATGGAGGTAAATATTGTCAGAATGTCCGTAGTTCTGTGAGTGAGATGTATAACAGTGTAGTATTTAATGAATGTGACTGTTGGTAACCGTACTAATTAAAATAAAATAAAATAAATCAATAGCAAAAGGATTCGAACAATCTCGAATGCAACTGCCGATGACGTCATACAGAGTTCAGCCGCGTGCCGTGCGAGCTAATCCAGCGCACGACGGTATTGGAACAAGGCTAGTCAGGCGATGTCAATAAATCAACGTAAGTATAGCCGCGTATCTACTTAAAATAAATAAATAGCAACAAAAAAAATTAAAACATTACTTGTACTATTGTTAGAACCTACCTCTAACTTCATTTCTGCTAGGCCACTCATCCGCTTCAATAGATGGAGGATTATTCTGATTTTCACAATCTACGACAACAGAGATAAGATAAATTGGATTAAAACCGGACTATGCGAAATCCAGTATGAAAGTGCAGAGGTCTCACGTCGTTAAAATATATTATATAATGTACTAAAATGTTGAGTTTTGTTAATATTTTCAACACGTGTTATCCTATTGTTATTAAAACGCAGATGAAAAGTCGGATGTGCCTAGGTTATAAACACAGAAATTAACACCCAAGATTATAAAAACAAAAATTAAAAGTTTTAGTACACATAATTTTAGGTGGTTTTGCGTAATCCGCAGCATTATTTAATTAGACAAATGAAACGGGCCTTTTGATTCCTTCCGCTTCCAACAAAGACGTTACAGAACCAGCGCGATAATGCGGAGGGTAGTGAAAAAAGGAAAACAGCCGCTGTAATGTAAACCAAGAATGCCATTTTGCTTTTGTATTTGTTTTTACTTTTCCGTTGCTCGATTTTTTTTATTAACTCAACTTTGCTTTGTGTAAAGAAATATAATTTGTGTTTTTAGGTACTAAAATATTAAAACACTACTGTTTATTTTGCACTACATCCATCTATATCTTTAGAGGTCCACTGCTGGACATAGGCCACTCCTAATTTGTGCCACTGGTCGGAGGACTGGTCCTTTACTCTTTGAATCCAGCGGTTTCCCGCTGTCTTCTTCGGATCACTAATCCACCTGGGACTCCATATTTGAACCGCTCGCGTTGTGTCGAGCACTCGATTTCGAGTAATTTTCGTTCTATATTGGAAATTCCGTATTTTTGAATCGCTCGACTGCAACGAGTCATCTCAACCACTCGTTGGGAAGACCGAGCAATAGAATAAATGTCGAATATGTGTGATTACTGTCATTGAGACTATCTGAAAGTGTTCATTTGTAAATTATATTTAGTATTTAAAAGTAATGGAAGTCAACTATGACAAGAAATTCAAAACTAGAGGCCCTGGTCGTGTTATTGTGTTCTTACGGACAATAACGGAAGACTTTAACTCTTCTTATCTGTTGTTTATTCACTCTTTCCTCGGTGCCACCTAGTGGGATGAATGCGATGCAAAACATTTTGAGTATTGACTGTTGTTTGGAAAAATCCTTCAAGGCAAACTTTTGTAGAATTAAATCATTTGCTTAAAAAACGTCAGTGGTTTGCAAGTCTGATAATTTTCCATACTGTTCTCAAAGAGTTAACCCTAGATTATACTTGTAAATTAAGTATGTACTATTTTTTAAACCCGATGACTAAGGTAGGTATTGTCTACCATGTCATAATTAGGTGTTAACAGCGAATTGGTGAGCGATTTTAAAATCAGTGAGGAATTGCATGTTATACTCGTATATCAAAGTATTATTTTTCGCTTGCTGTTGTGACGTTTCTCAAGTGTATGTAATTCATAATGAATGAAAAAGTTGTCTCATTTTAAATTTAAATTATGAAGCCCGCCAATAACCACTTGGTCAGCTTGGTAGACCCTTAACCCTTTACATTCTGAGACACCTAAAAGAAACGTGCTAAGTACAGCCCTGTTAATGCGTTCGTTGACAGACCTTTCTCTCGCAAAATAATTTAGGTTTTTTAATCATATCGGTAAACTTTCCATGGTTGGAATAACCAGACCAGCTAGAGCGACCGGCACCAAGCTACAAGATTAAATTGTAATCTATTATTTAAAAAGACTACGTGTTTTATCTTGAAATGTACAAAATGAACGGAGTTTTTCTGAAAGATAATTATATATTAAGTAAGGTTAATCGTATGAAACAGGGTGACTACGGGAAACATTTTAAGATTACAAGATTCATAAAGTGAACTAATTCGTACAAATGCGAATAGTGCTTTAACTAGCTAGTAAAGGAAATATGAGTGCTGGCAACCGTGGCAACCTAAACCATTTATAATGTAATTTAATTTACAGAAAGACTAAGACAAAGTCAATTTATTATTTCGTCTCAAGGTACAAACGGCATGCTCAACGAAATTCAGCAAATCATAATTACTCACATCATTTATATAACATTAACTTAGAATAAGAACCTATGATAGTTGCCAATGTCTCGATAAACAGTCAGTTCTTTTTATAAATTAAAGTAAAGTAAAGTCGTTAAGTACCTGGTGGATTCAAGATATCAGGTTGGGGATCAGGAGTTTTCGAATCGGGCGATGGCTTGATGGTGTAAGCCACCACATATCTCCTGCACCCGTCGCTCAGCTCGAGCATGTCCCCCGGTGGGTGTTTGTGGGGAGGATGTGCTCGTCTCCGCCTGGCGCACATCGCCGCGAAGCCGATACCCCCGACAGCGAGGGTGATTCCCAGAGCTGCTGCCACTACCACTCCGAGGGTTATTCCACCCATCGAGTTCTTGCCATCTGTTTGATAGAATTCGTGTCTTTTATTTTATAGCTAAAAGATATTCTAAAAATGCGTGCATTAGGTAAACAAAGTAGTAAAAGTACTTTGAAAAGATTGACTTATGAGTTTCTTTCTCAGTAGCATACACTATCCAAAACGGATTACGATGCATTAAATTTAATGGCGATCAATATGAGTACGTAAATAATATAATATACTGAAAAATAAATCAATCTCAATCCTTGAGTGTGACGGTAACGTACGTTCGGACACTGAGTCCTCAGTAAAGTTAAAGTAGTTCAAAAGCTAACTAACATCTGGCCCTTCAAGCGAGAATAGTATTCAAACTGAAAAACACTCAGACCTCTGTCAAGGTATAATCTGCTGTAAAGGTAGAACAGTTCTCGCGCCGTACACTTTGTTACTGTTATTTCCTTTGACGCCCAATTACATGTTCTCCTCACCGCGTCGTCGAAGACGATGTTTTTTAGAAGTGTACTATTAAATTTCGCCTTATAACAAAATTAAGTTATGAACGTAGAAACCATGAAGCGTTGCCACTGCCATGGGCGAATTCAGTGCGAATTGGTAGCAGATGACCATTAATCTGTAGAAAGGTACTTTAGGTGTAAGTTAGTGTTAGGGGGCATAAGTTAGCAATAGTCCAGTTAAAGTGCTATACAAAGTTGGGCACAGATGCCTAGCTACTTCAGAAAACTAAGATCGTTACCTGGCGACTAGATTTCGCTCTATAACATCTAGTTCTCCGAGTCGGAATAGTATTCAGAGTGAATAGCACTTAGAGCTCATTTCAAGGTATGAGCTGCTGTAAGTAGAACTATTCTCAAGCTGTACACTTTGTTACTGTTATATCCTTTGATGTCCTAGTACCTGTTCTTCTCGCCGCGTCGTTGAACGCGATGTTTTCTAGAAGCGTCTTCTCTGACTCGCCTTTAAGATTTCTCGCGTAGATAAGCAAGTTGAAAGTGGCGCCCTCGACATTGTCGGCGGAGAGTTGTGACAAATCCAGTTTGAACGTAGTTAGGCCGTCTGCAGGAAAAGGTGTTATGAAAACGTGGAAATCATAAAAGTACCAAGGTGGAGCTACATCTCTTTAGCCGCCTCAGATACCGAGAGCTCCATCAGTCCTGGGTTTGAATTTTAAAATCATTCTCCGAATTATTCTAGTAATGTGTGTTTATAGCAATTTAAAATTGTGAAAGAACTTCGTGAGAAAATCTGCATGGCTACATTCTCTATAATAAATCTTAAAGTCTTAAGTGACTCATAATGACGAGCTCTTTAGAAAAACACAAGTGACAATACCAGTATCATTAACACTGCCATGATATCTCGTCTTGCTCGTGACGGGATCCAGGGCTTCCAGGATAAAGGTCTGCGGCAAGCCACCGTCGTAACCAGCCACGCAGCGAACGATCAGCCAGCTGGTGTAGCCTTCGGAGCCGTTTGTACCAGCTTGGAGCGAACAATTTCTCGGGGCGGCTGGTCGAGCTAGGGCAGAAATGAAATGAAAATATTGGGGAACCAGTTTTCTTCTTTTTTATATAAATTGTAGCTCAACGAACATGTAGACTAGCCACCTGATATAAAAAATAGGCGTGGTACTTAAATTCTAAATCATTATGTGATGTGTTATAGGTAAATTATTCTACAAATGCTAAATTCGATCTCCGTTTTCAATGAAAGTAAATGTTTTATAAATACGAGTTGTAATGGTAAAATACTTCACGATCTCATGGAACGTTAGCTAGTCAAATAAACGCAAACTTTGGTTTAATCATTTCGTGTGGGTGATATTATGTTTGTTTGTTTGTTACGAGAGTGCCGGTTTAATTAATTAGACTTCACGTCTACATTGTGCGGTGTTCAAATAATCATACCAAACAAAACTCTGTAGAAATCACTTACAGTACAATATAAATGCAGGGTGGTAGAACCTGAATGCGGTTTGCCCGTGGCGGTACTACCGCCATACCTATTTCTGCAGTGGAATAATTGTTTTTCAACAATAGTGTTTCAGACGAAAAGTTATGGATGCCGGTTGCACTTATGCCATAGGCAACCACCTCTGTCCTCAAGGGTAGCAACGCATCTGTGACCAGCTTTGAATAGGACAATTACAAACGAATACTTACTGGACGATTACTAGCTGTACTAACAAGATTAACATACATTAACAGCCCTAACCCTCACAGTCCTTGTATAACTAACGAATACTAACCAATTAATATTCCCATTCACACCTAATACTAACAAGACTGATTAATTAACAGGCTCTCCCACAGTCCTATTCAAGGTTCGTCACAGATGACCATGGAAGTTGGTGGGAGTGCATGCTAGTTTGCTATTTACATTTCATAAAAAAAAGCCTATTTTGAGCCTTTGAGCATATTTTGGAGAACTTTGGGGCATGCACTCTATGGTGCGCTAGTCAGTGACCTTGACTGACGAGTAGTGGATCCCGGGTTCGATCCCCGGCCGGTGCTTTTATTTGGCAGATGACCGTTTGTACTCGGGTCTTGGTCGTTAAATTGTATTTTCTGTGTGTGTTTGCGACCCGAAACATCATGCGGGGGTGTGAGTGTGTAAGTGTTTGATTATTTTTCTGCAGATGTCCTCACAATGTCTTCCTTCACTGATAAGGCAAGTGTTGATTGCATAAAACGTTTAGCTCCGAAAAGCCAGGGGTGAGCGTGGGGTTCGAATACCGAATCTCGGAATTGGTAGACTAGTTTTAACCGTCACTATAACCACTTTATTTTCTGATCAATACACTGAATTTTATAACACGCAGCGACTGCCTAGTCCTCCGTAATAGCAACGCTACTACTACCGATATTTAACTATACTGTATTGGTTAAAATTTAGCAATTTTCGCTTTTTGCTAAAAAAAAACGTTATTTCGTATTCACATCATTAAATTTGGCTTGACACCAAAAGGTACATTCGACTTATTAAATTTTAGCTGTCAATCTGAATTGTACCTTAATTATAAGAATTTAAAGCTATCATTTGTGTGGAAGACGATTATTACGATTTGCCTTTTAGATTTCAAACGGTGGAATAAGGATTTGCCAGGGATCTGAGGGCTTGATAACGAGGTGTTTTATGACATTCATCAAGTGTAAGCGTATGCCTTATGATGAAATAAAAGTTTGAATCTCAAATCACTCAGATAACTGTTGATAAATTTTAGCAACGAGAAGGATTATTCCTTTTCTACAAATGTACACGACACCACAGAATTTCAGTTTTATTCACCGGATTGTCTTAAATGTCTCGGAAATCCTTCGGTCGCGACGGCTAAAAATTGGATGTTTAAAAACCTTCGAAAATTATCTAAAAGACAAAATCGTGGCCACCTTTTAAAGTAGAAAGAAAGTAATGGCAAAATCCATTATACACCATCATGTTCTTAACCTTACTCTCCCTAATGGCTCTTAATAGGCTTCCCCGCTTTTGAATTCTTCATTAAAATATCTATACGCCCGTTCTCGTCGAGTCTGGCTTTTCATGACTAAATTTTAAGCCTTTTGAATGTTTGATACACGCATAACGTCCTGATTAATTTATAGAGTGGGGGTACTGAGATCGTTGTACGTCATCATCATCATAATATCCATCACCATTTAAAGGATCCATCACAGACCCACTTCTGGCCAAGAACCGAAGAGCCATGTCAGAGTGAATAGGTAACTGCGAGCGAGTTGATTATATTTACGTTGATTATTTTCGAGCGCCCGCTCACTAGTTATCTCACCATTTACGTAGGTACCTACATGAAATATATTTATATATATTATTAAACGTTTACACACTCACACCCCCGGCCTAGGATTCCCTGTGTTGCGGGTGGCGGACACATACAGAAAACAACACAATTACAACACACAAAAGAGACAAGTACAAACATTTATCTGCCAAATAAATGTTTGCCCCGACCGGGGATCGAACCCGGGACCCACAATTCGTCAGTCAGGGTCACTAACCCACGTGTCACGGAGTCGTCGTTTCGGATTATTTTTATCAGCGTTGTGAGCTTATCGTGCTCTTAAAACATTTGACAAAGGTCACAGGTTTCGTTTAGTCCGATGACGATAAAAATATCGTGTAATGTAAAACACTGTTACTACTCCGAAATTATTCCACCGTGTAATGAGTGACGTTGTTTTGTACACTTTCGTTTGAGTTGTTAGTATTATTTTATATCAAACAATTTCTGCTGTGTATGTGTACGGTCGGGCTAGAACTTGGTCCAACATCAATTATTATGACAAGGCTTCATCGCAAATGAATATAATAATACCCATAAGGTTGATCCTTCGGAAAGTTTCCTGTTTGACCAAATGGTAGATGCTATATACTGTTCGCCCGGGAACGTAACACACACACCCATTTCACAAAAAAATAAATGTAACACAAACGAGCATGCCGTCCTACCAACCACTGCCACCCATGGACATCCCTGACAAACATTGAATAGGACTGTACGAGGGACTGTTAGTTTGTTAGTTAGACCTGATAATTTTAGTTGGTTAGTATTCGTTAATAATCGGACTGTGGGAGTTAGAACTGTTAGTGTAAGTTAGTCCTGTTAGCAAATATTTTTAACCTAGTATCAGTAGTATTTGCCTTATACTAAGCTGGTTACTGTAGATACGTTGCTATCCCTAAGGACTGAGGTCGTCTCTTGTATAAGCGCAAGCGGCATCC
>DWLO01001313.1:0-15409 GCA_018245335.1 Dalla quadristriga
TTGAAACAATCCGCGAGCAAAACGTATGATGGTGAACTATATGCAAGAAAGTATACACCACATACAGCTTTATAACAATGGATTTCCGCAAAGTAACGCCTGATACAATTAATTAAGTCATAAGTCTTACCTTCGTTTTCCTATTAACACTTACATTTAGTTAGCGATTTAGTTTAGCGAGTTGGTAAGATAGTCCTGTTAGTATTGAATACTACAGGACTACCTTGCTTACTCGCACAATCCTATTTGAGGTTTGTCACAGATGTTCATGACATGACAGGGGGTCAGCTGGTTTGAGGGAAGCCAGTTCATCAAGCTGGTTTAATTTGACACTCATTCAGATATGTCACAGACAGTGGTGGAAATGTATGGAGTGTGCTATACTCATTACATAAAAAAAAAACGGACTTTAATGTTTTAATGTGTTCCAGCTGTGGTACAAGGTGATCCGTGACGTCCCCTCGGGCCAGGAGTTGCTGCTAGGGCCGCGCACGCTTTTGCTGCTCCAGGATATTAATGTTGCTACTGGTGAGTTCGATTTAACACTTTTAAACGAAACAAAAAAAAGAACCAGGTGCATACCAAATCCTCACGACCATTGAAGAAGAATCGCACCGAATCGACACCATCCAACGGAGTCCACTGTGCGTAGACGACTTGGTAAGTCATGCGAGGATTAGGATCCCGGATAGCGAAGTATGATCGGCGCCGTTAGCATTAGAAATATTGTGTGTGTGACAAGACTGTCAAGGTCCTGTAACATGAAACTTCGCTACATATAAACACATTATTTCGCTGACTTATTGATTATTTTGTAAGAACGCTATTCACATAAACCCAACAAAGATGTAAGAATGAATTTAAAGTGACAATTCTCATCGCGCGGTAATGTGATCTGCCAGAAAATGTACGCGTGCCAGTCTCGGTGGTAAATTCCTCTTGATGAAGAAGAAGAGTTTCTGTGCAAGGGCAATACAAACATTTCCTTGTCTATTCGCCACGATGATTGACTCTTCGCGTTCTACTCTCTTCAGACTCTTCAGCTTCTAACTATGATCCTAACGTAAACGATTGTTGCGTGAGCGTAAAATAATCTAAATAAACTTTAAACTGCAAACTAAAGCGCCATAGCATAGCACGTGAGTAGAGAACCAGTAGTAGTAATCATAGGACTTCGTCAGTTAAATCACAGTGGGTCTGCCAAGCGTGTGCCCGACGTCACACTCGGCTGCGCAGTCCAGGGTGAGTTAATTGGAGTCACCTGCCTTGCAACCCGTAACGTGTGACTTTTGACTCATATTGAGCCGTTTATACAGGCTGCTCTGTTTTAGGCAGGGGTTTTTTTGTACTGATCACGGTTTGCTGTCTATAGGGTATACCCATGTAGTTTTAATTTGATAATTTTTTTTTTTTTTTAATTTATCGTTCAGACGTTCAATCTAAGCCATTATTCCCTATTTTATACCTTTTTAATGCCAAGAATTAATAAAAGAAACGTGCAAAATAGGCGATCGAAATTTAAAATTGCATTAAAGTTCGTACTGTTATTATTTTGGTGTACAATAAAGTGTTTAAAATAAAAGAAATAATGGATAAAATAGGTTTACGTGTCAACCCTTATAAACTCACGCTGTATGAGCGACACGTCTGAAATGACAAGGCGCGGAAACACCGCGCGGGTGCCGCGCGCGCCGCTGCCACGCGCATGCGATATTTAATTTAGATAAATCGCGACGTGCCACGGTCGCCGTTGTGAAAAATCACGCATATGCTGCGTTAATTTCATGCCACCACTGGGATTGAGTGAGACTGGCTAGATGTGGCTAGGACTTATTTTACTGTTATTTCAAGAACACCTACTCTTAATAAGGTAAAAGTCATTTGAGTGGGACTGGCTAGCTGTGGCTAGGACCTATTTTACTGTTATTTCAATAATACTCTTAATATGTTAACACACTTGTTTATACTTGTGTCGTAATACACAATGCAATGTTTAAAAATCTAAAATGAATTAAGAAACCCTTTGTTGTAGATAAGATACTTAGAAAGTCTAGAGAACATCAGTTCTTTCTACTGAAAACTATTTGCATGGTAGAAGAACCTGTGTACGGTTCGCCAGGGGCGGGTGTCGGGACCACCACCACGCCCGTTTCTGCCGTGGAATAATTGTTTTTCGACAGTGGAGACCCGCGGGCCTAGAGAAAAATCGTTGTTGTTAGCGGCATGATAATGAAAATCCGCGGAAAAGTGACATGCCGTCACGCCAAGTCCGTAGACATTTTTTTTGTAACGGCTCGCCGAAGCTAACATTTGACATTAACTGTGTAGCGTGGCGTTTAACTGATAAAATGGTAGACTAGTGTTGCTTTTGACAAACGCAAGTGCTTATTTTAAAGGTAATTGATCACGCTCCCGAGCGTGAGCGAGGTCTCCGTCGCTAACTGTTTGGAAGTGCAATTGCGGTTTGTTGAGATTTTATTAAATTGGTAAAATATACATCACGTTTGTTATGCGCGGCCGATAATGAAGAAGCGTAGATTAGGCGTCGGCTAAGGGTAAATTGCAATACAATTTCCACTTATAACAAAAAAATAAACAAATAATAAAAAATACAATTTTTAAACTTTAATACTTATTATCCGAATAAGACATAAATAACAGTTTATTTTGTAAATGAAGTTTGAATTTGAGCACACACCTATATTCTGAGACACACACTGACGTTTGACATTAGTCCTAACGCCAAATGCAGGGGCGTGTTTGACGTTTTTTTTTGTTCTCCCGCTAACTCCATAGACAAACTAGCTTTTTTCATTTCGAAGCTGCGGAAAACACGGTAAGCGTTTGACTTTGTCTACCATTTAGCTCACGCTAACATTCCATCTGTAGCGTGTGCGGACAAACGGATTAGTGAATTTTGTCTCGGCCCATAGGTCGGAAGTATGTGGACGTCGGATACACACAAGATGCGACCACCTCAGTCTTCAGGGGTAGTAACACACAGTGACTAGGTTCGAACCAGACAAATTGAACGATTATTAATACATAGTAACATAAATAAATAAATAAATAATTGGACCTAACTCCCCATAGGATTAGATACTGATATCATAATCAGTAACTATTTAAGTTAATAATATTATTTATTTTACTACTACCTGTGACATTCGTCGCGTGTGCCGAACCTTACGGCGAAATTAATAATTTCATTTCATTTCAATCCTAACTAATAGGAATATTAGTTAGGATTGAAATGAAATGAAAATAATAGGTTAATCGGAAGATTAACCTAATACTAACAGGACTAACTTACTTACTAAAGTCCCTCGCACTACTAGGAAGTTTGTCACAGGTGTGCATGGGCGGCAGTATAAGGTGTGTTTCTATAAAGGGAACATGACTAGTAATGTAGGTATTGAATCACATCTAGTACAGTAATACAGCAGTAAACAATCGAGGTTCCCCGGGCTTCCTGCGCGGCTTCCGGGGACGCCGCAGCCGGCTTCACGTGATATATGCGATTCTGATTGCGCGTAATTACCCCGTTTGATAATATTACGCGCCACTCACCTTTGATTTCAACCACTTTTTTATCAATTTTAGCCTAACGAAAAGCAAACGGGCTAAGTGGTCACCGTCGCCTATGGACACTCGCAACGCCAGAGAAGTCGCCAATGCGTCGCCGGCCCTGAAGGAGCTCTTTTTGAGTTTTTAGAAACCCCATGTCATAGTCCACTAAGAAAACCTCAGAAAGCTCAGCCCAGATTTTACTCGTGTGCGGTAATAAAGATTGCGCGAACCGTTGCGTGGAGGACCGCCCGCCACGAATCCAGTTGGTGTGGATGACACCTTAGTCTTCGGCAGATGGTGCGGTGGAGGAATGGTGGCGTTGGCATCATATCTTCTAGTACCGGGAGCACACATCATTGTAGAGCCTATTCTACTTCACAGTTAAGTGCGGCTTCGCAACGTTTGTGAACTTGTAAGAAAAAAGTAAGGTTAATATAATATGAGGTACTTTAAATATATATAAGGAGAATATCGTTTTCATGGATAAATAAGGACATTATAATACGATGTTTAATAGACACATTGTATTTCTGTGTGCCACTACCCAAATGGCACCGGTTATCACTGCCGTAAGTTTACAAAAATAGCTCTACATTTAAACGATATATTTTCTCCAATCATTTAATTGTTACCACGAAATTGTTTAATTAATATCTGCTTATATGGCATACCTATTTAATTAAAAAGGCTACGTTGTCGAGGATTTCTCTGACAAAATATATTTTACCGTACCTTATTTTACAAATTGTGCAGTCTATTTTCAGATAACAGTATGCAGAAAGGTATAAAAAAAATTACAAAAGGAAAAATACGATTAAATTTTACATTTCACATTTCAACGGAACTTAGTAAATTTTCATGGAATCTAATATGCATCAGCACATTCCCAGCGGTTATTCTCGGCACCCACATTGCTGGCTGGATAAACATCAGCTGCATGACATTCCAATAACGTCCACAATGACTCTCGAATATGATCCGTAATTAGAATCGATTTGCAGTCGGTCCATTCAAGCATTTGTCGTAATGCTCCGGGCTCAGTTGCACAAGACATGATTGATGAGGTGTATATCGCGCGAGAGGCCACCTATCGGCGCGCTCATTGAATCACACGATAACACGCACTTTTTGCAAAAGGATTAATAAATTCAACGTCACAAGCTCGAGATAAGTGCCTACCGGTTCGAAGGTAAAAGCTTAAGCCGCGTCCGTTTCCGCGATAGTAATTGATTGATCACCGTTTTTGTTTCAATTCGGAGGCACGGGGAATTTATTATTTTTGAGGTCACTTTCAATCGAACGCACTTTACTCACTGTTAAGGTCACTCTTACCAAGACTAAGTAAAATATTTTATGTACATCTCACTAACAAATTAACCAAAAATATGAAGCTAAAAATAAAGTCACAAATAATTTTTGGCATCATACGCAATCATAATAATAATGTGAAGTTAACCCTTTATTAGCGTTTCTTTTGGGAATTGGCCGCGTGCGTTCGTGCGAGTAATGAATGAGTGTCGCGTTGACATTTGTCATCGCGCAATTGTCGCGCAGATTAAAATTGATGACGCTGCTTTGTCGCCGGCGCACGCGCCATTGTTGTATGCAGAATCCGTATTATCACGCGTCCGATTATATTTTAGGCGTTCAGATGCAAAGCGAGAGTGGGAACAAGCATTGTTTAAAAGCTTAATTATAAATAATGGATTGCATATGGAATTGTAAGAGCGATGGTTCCTGGTATTTTCGACTGGAATATCTTATAGTCTATCAAATGTTAGCTTTAATCGAAGGCCAAATTATTTGAATATATCAATGAAATAGGTGGTAACTTTATATTTTAAATTATATCAAACATAAACATAAAATTTACTACAACGGCTATGAATAATTTTAATGTATTATTTTGTAACGATTGTATATTTTTAAGTCAAATTATCACAGCAACATCTTGCGCAATTCCAACGTAACCGAATCGCGGCGATCCCCCACGAAAGTGAATGATTAATCAAAAAATTAACCAACGACAATAGCCGCACCCCCCATTAAACCGAGTACAATCGCTCGGCGTCCCACATCGCGTATTTATTTAACAATCAAATAAATATTACGGACAATAAAATAGAAATATTTCAATTTAATATCATTGCCCCCAGCGAAGGGTTAAATCTGGTATAGGCGCGTTTGTCTCGTTTTTTGTTCACAGATTAGATGGCTTTTCTCGTATCTAGATGTAACGCGAAATTGAACAATTTTACAGTTGATAAAAGATAAATCAATTATTCACTCCCGAACGTCAGCCATCATTGTGGATTTAGCCCCGCTCCGTATAAAGCCAAATGTATTGTATTATCGGGCAGTCTTTACTTAACCATTTTTATTTTAAAACTAAAAATGTACATGAAGGGGTAATTTTTCTAGACGGCTGATGTGCTTTTAGATTTAATGTCCACGGTTTACTACGTAAAGTTTTCGTAGAATTTAATTCCATAGATTTAATAACAGTATTTTAACTGTCATAATAGATAGTTTACGAAGCATATCTAAACAAGATAGACCTTTTGTACGCCTCGAGCAAGACACTTGTAGTCGAAAGCTAGGAGAATATTAACATGCTTATCGAGATTATAATACACATTTGACCCTGAAAGTAGATTAGGTTTATATCCAGAACAAATTCAAATCATCTCTACATCAGCTTCCTGTCCAACGGACAATGTGGATAGCTCAACTGCAGGGCGTAACGGTAAATGTACACCTGATGCGTTCAACTTCAGAGGGATGTAAAATTTCGGATATAGATACGTTAGCACTGGGGCAATTTAAGAATACGAGATACTGCCTTGAAAATCTATAACAACATAAGTGTACTAAAAATAAGCCCTATTTGAAGGTCAAATGATGCTTATGAAATGTTGTGTATTCATTATAATCTTTCAATTTAAATGCAAAAACTACTTCGCGGCTAAACAATAATAATAATATACAGGTTCCACCACGTGAATAAGTGGCAATATTAGTTGCGATTCAAATGCCGTCCTAAATATGATTAGATAATTATATTTATCTGTGTTACTGTGGGCAATGAATGTATGGATTAGAACATGGTTTCAGATACATTCTTTTATAGATATCCGATTACAACGTTTACAGAGCTTTTTCACATCCCTGGTTAAGATCCCTCTAGCTAAAGAATACAATACGAAGAAGAAAGTAGGTAGGGAGAGTATTACATATTATATTTATTAGATTGTGTCTTGTAGATTAACGCATTGCGAATATTACTGTCAACTATTCAAATTATTGACTTTTTACAGTCTACGTTTGTGCAGATCATAGACAATTTTGATAAAAATTAAGTCAAAGGTTCTTGTACGAACGAAAATAAAAAAAATATCGATACGTCAGATGCTGCTCCTGAATATTTTGATTGCTCTTGAGTTGAGTTCCTTCTTGAATAAGTATGCTAGTAGAGACCACATTTTCTCCACCCAAACCCAAACGGCTGCAAGAATGTTCCGAAAATTGGTGTATAAATTACTTGAGCCTTGATAGTAGGTACTTTAATCCATCCATGCATCATGCAGCTTTTGGAGGTAGGCTTGCTTATTTTCAGCGCTATTCCGACCGGTTCTGTGCCTATCGAATCCAGCGGTTTTCGCAGTCTTCTTCAGGTCGTCAGTCTAGGTAGACTGGTTAGGGGATGACCGGTGCTCCATTTCCGAGTCATGGTCTCAATTCAAGGACCTTTCTTCCCACTTGGTTATCGGTCTTTCGAATGACGTGGATTGCCCATTGCTACTTTAGCTTGCTAATTCTATAAGCTATGCGTGTAACCTTTGTTCGTCTACGAATACGGAAGATTACTCTCTCCATAGTGCACTGACTAATCTTGAGCTCAAGAGCTTGCGAATGACACCGGCTGTAAAGGATAACGCCTCGGACCATTATTTCATGGGCAACTTACTTATTTTAAATCATAGCTACCTACTTTTTTAACTTTGCTTTTTTATTATCACTAGTTCTATAGAACTGTCCCATATAGTACATACATGTCCCGTACTATTGGGAAAATGTTGTCACACTAGTTCCATAATTATGAAAGACTTCAAATCATGGTACTAGTGGGACGATTTTTTCCCACAAGTTCTATAGAACTGTTCCATATGGGGGGTGTGAGGAATCGTGAGTCCGAAACAAGGGGATGAGAGTTGGAATGATAAATAAATTTCACGCGGCTGGAGCCACGGGCAGAGTAAGGTTTAAAATAAAATGAACTTAGTAAGTACGGGAACTGGAGGTACTCGCAGTGCCGGCGATCTCGGATCACCCGCGGGCATAACGGTGACGCGACACACCTGATGCGTCCGAGCTGCGCGGCCATCTCGCAAGACGCGACGCCCCGAGCGCCCCGCGAACTGGTAGTAAACACGAATGTGTATTAAACTTTGTAATTCGCATTTGAATTCCCTTCGCTTAATGCAACGGCCGCACTCACGGGATTTGACGGATGTTTGCAGTTTGGCAAATCATTACGATAGCATTTGGCGATAGATACCAATTCTTGACCAAACTAAAGAATCTTATGTTATCTCATCAGAATCTTACCAATAAATAAAATTGGCGTGTCCGTCTGTGATATTAAAATTAAGGTCGATAATTAAATGGAATGCGCTATTTATATGAAACCAAAACATAATCAACCGTTTCTAAAATTAAATGTTTCTAGATTTTTTTTCTGCCTGTTGCCCTTTGAAAAGCTGTCTGCGTTTTTTTGTATTGGATAGGCTCCAAAGCCGCTGTCCGGATTTTGATGAAATTTTCAGGGTTTGTAGGGAGTGTATACTAACTTACCGTATAGGCTTTGTTTAATCTCAAAATCTTAACGATTTTTAGTTTTAGCTCTCAGCGTCTGTGCCCCAAAGGTAATATTAATAATAACTTTCACACGTTTAAAATGTTTTGTATTTCGAAATTTCGCGCAGGCGAAGTCGCAAGCTTACCCTAGTAATAAATAAAAACAATCGTGATAACAGGAATGATTCGACTAATCCCGTAAGTACCGCACAACTAAACTCGAACAAACTCGTAATAATAAAGTCTTCTATATAGCAATGATTATCATGGAACCAGTTTTCCGATTGTCTCCACACATTCTAATAAGAATCGAAATCAAATCCGTGGTACTTGATAACAATAAATAGACCCATATTTAATTTGTGGGAAAATTACGCGAAACAAACAGGTGGTTTGAGGGTCCGTTAAATTTATTATAAAGATCGGTAAGTCACCGTTCCGGTGCGCGCGCGCGGACTTGACGCCATTTGGCGGCGTCGTGGGAAAACTTAACGTGCGCGCCATACGCCCCGGAGTGCGTTATGACTGTAATGAGCATTTTGTACATCCAAATTTAATCTCTATTATTATGTATATAAAATATTATAATGTACTCGAAATTATGTCTCAGTCACTCATTCTAATCGAAATTTCTTAAATTCTATCTAATGTTCCTTATAAGATACAGACTGACAAGAAAAATGTAAAAATCTGCGAAGTAAGAATTTAATTCTTTTAAACATCAGTCGCCTAACCCGAATATAGATGTAAATAATAATTATCATTTGTTTTCAAGAATCGCATAGGAAGTTAATTAGGCTTATTCTATGTGTTGGTGGACTTACGCCCCATTTTCCAATAGCTCCTAGTTTTAGGGCAGTCTTTTTAGGTCTAACCGATCTAACCGATCACTAAATATATTAAAGCTACACGTATAAGTATAATTAATTAAGGGTCCATTCGGGGTTCATTTCTATTTGTATAATTATAAAAAGTCATTTTAAAAGAGTCCCCTAGAAGGCCCCTAAATTTAGGGGTGTTTGGTGAATTAAGACAAACTAACCCACAGGTCACAAATTAAAATGACTGCTGGGAACACGCAACCCAAAGCAGTGCGATATGCCGTCTATCTGCCCGCTATCATCCTCAGGATCCAGTTAGCGCTAGCACACACACGCACAAGAGACGCGGCTCGCAACCGTTTTGTGGTACCTGTAGGTACATTTAGAAACTAACTTAGTTCTTAGAATTAACTGTGAACATTTGTTTTACCTCTAACTGCTACCAATTTTTAATTTTATTCATAATCTGTCCAATGGACAGACGACTGTTGAATACCACAAAAATCTGTTGTATGGCTGCAATTGGCATAATAAAGCTCATTCTTTCTTTCTTTCTTTAATGTCGTTCTATTGAAAGACATTGTTGGCAGGCAACAATGCAGACGACTACGTGCTATTAAGTCCGACTTCTCTTTCCTAATTTTCCTCTTTTCCTACCTATTTCTACAGATAAATCGTGATCCACTCTTCAAATCTCGTCCTAAGTACTCCCCTACACTCCTCTTCCTTCTGTGAAGAATATCTGTTACTGCCGTCCGTTTATGGATCTCCCAACCCCAATCTATCCGTAATGCACCTTCCTTATATTTCTTTAAAAATCAAGTCAAACCCTCATTACCTCCAACTTCAACTCCGACCTATTGGCTTTATTTCCTCTTTTTTGACCCTTTTGTTAACTTGTGTATTTTGTTAGCTTTGATTTACTATCCAAAATTACTCCTTACCTTCCTTTCCTGTAATTTTTCGTGCACCCTACCTTTTTATAACTGTTTGCGACAACTTCTCACCTTAAGGTTTTCTGGAAGAAATAGCTACTTAGCGATAATACCACCTTTATACATCTGTCGTGTGCTTTTCATTTGTAAAACTGTCGTATATATTATGGTGTAATAAAGAGTATAATAATAACAATAATGTCGAATTACATAGAAACTAACACATCGCCGTGTTGTCACGCATAGATGATTTTTATTCAATGCGAAAGTCGGGTCAAGTGGGCATATTACCCCCGTGGGCAGGTGGGGTGGGGGTGACTTGCCCCCTGATAATTTGTAACCAACACTTCAGTGCTATGTTGACATCATTCACTGTTTGGTGGCCTCTTGCCCTCTTCAGGTAGCATCGGAGTGAATCAAATTGCATCCAACTTACAAAGTTTTCAATTTTTTTTAGTTATTCTCAGGTAAGTGAAAGTGTATGGTATCTGTATTAATTATCTATTGCGTTATAGGTTTCTTTTATTTTGTACAGATAGTGGATAAATAAATGCAGGTGTAAGACCCTACTAAGTTTTTTTTTAATTATTTGTGGTTTTTGTGTCAAACAAATACTAAAGTTGAGCACTTTTATGTCAACACCGTGTTGCTGTGACTATGGTAAAATTAAAATCATAATATAAATACTTGATATCAATCAACTATTAATCATCTAAGCAAACGCCCACATCTTTCTTGAACTAATGCTCCCATTGCTTCATTTCTTCGTATAAATCATACTTCTCCGATGATATCACTTATCTAGCCTTGCCTTATCACGGATGCGGTGCGATTCTCGTTAGACAATGCTCGAGGCGTGGCTTCACTTGTCGTGACTTGAATTAATTTTGCATGTGTCAATGTGGAACACTTTAGACTTATTCATACTTCCGAGCGTGATCGTCAATCGTAAATTTGAACGCGGACAACGTTTGTACGCTTTGTTTAGATGAGAATCCATTAGCTGGGGTTGGGTGGAAATACTTATGTATAATATTTAAAAGTTTAATTGAGTAGGTATTATGACAATTGTTATTACTCTTGTTACTCGTGCGTGACCTTCAGCTTAACAGCATCGCGTTTCTACCTACTATATATGTTATATTAATATGCAAACTATTATATTTTAGAAAAGGTTTTAGGTTCGTGAATTTAATTTTGTATGTAATTATTGGATTTGTTGTTTTAAATTTTCTGACATTTACATTATTGTTATTGTATCTTGTTCACGTCTTAAATTACGTACTTATGCTTTTTTTTAAATCCATTTCTATGGTCAACTAAAATTATTATTGTTTTAAATATTCAATAATAATTGTTAAATCTATACTTGTCTGCAAAAGGGTCGCGGTTTTTACATACAAATATTGTTCTTCTTACTCCAGTGGTAAGAGTTGGAAAGTGCTCAAAGATCAACAATTCTGATCATGTTTCACGGACAGTTCAAGATCTTATCGAGATGATACAACCTTGTGTAGTTGACTCAGCATTTATTGCACGTGAGCATACTAATGTGAATTTCAATTTAGTACAAGATACATCTTACTGCGAAGGAAGGTTTAAACCTACGTACTGTTTAAAGTTCTACGATTTAATGACGTGGTGCATCTAAAAATCCTGCTTTATTTGATATTGGAGATATATTCTTTGAGTAATAAAGATGGTTTTAAATTAACATTCGAAGATTAGGTAAACTTCAGTGTACCACTAGTCAGGGTGGCGTGACTTGCTTAAAGGCCGACGGCGACATGTGGCATGCGCTTAACATCGTCTTACGTTTTGTTCTTAACGTGGTCGCAAGACTTAAGGTGATACAACGGTTTTAGTGTGTTTTCCATTTTCACTAATTTCCTTCATTTATTGGATTATTAACCTAATTTTTAAACATTATGTTTCTTGAAAACATGAGCTAAGTACCTAATTCTAAAAAGAAAACACGTGACATTTTCTCGAGATTTTTTTATAATAATATGAAGTATACTAATTATTTTATATTTTCTGTGCCACCATTATATTTATACGAATTAGTTCACTGAATTTTTCAAACATAGTAAGTAATCATATTAATAGTCAAATAGTTAAGGAAAAAAAAATTAAATGATGTTTGGCGCTTACGTTGATTATTTTCGAGCACGCGCTCACTATATAGCCCTCTCACCTTTTACGTAGGTACATGAAATAGTTCTTTGAATGAAATGAAAAACAACTCTGTCATTTTAAAATTTCACAGTCCTCCGTGATTGGTCCGTGAACCGTCCGCTTCATTTTCATCGATATATCCTCTTAAAATGCGGGTTACATTCTGTGGTGAGGTCGTAGACGCGGGTGAAGCGTCTACTAAAGAAGCTCAGAGGTCTTCTACATCAATGTCTGTTTGAAATATGTGCAAAATGCATCACTTAAAAGTATTCACATAATTATGAACAAAACGGTCAAGTTACTAAGTTCAATTATAAGTAGGACACAAATTACAAACGTGTAAGCAATTGTAAACTAAGAATAAATTTGCTGACGAGATATTTTAACCACGTACAATAAACCTGTTGACGCTATGAATGACTATTGTCTATATGCGCTTCTTCAACGCATCATTTGTGCTAAAATACGCTAATAATATTGTAAACAATTATGTCGCTCCATTTCCGCAGACCAATCTCACATGAGCAAATGGTATTATTCTAACCTTAAAACATTTTGTAGAGATCCTAAGCTATATGTAGCGCATTATTATTAAGAGTATCTAATTAAAATTCAATTCGAAGTGTTTCTAATTTGCTGGTTTTTGTGACGATTCTGTTTATAGGATCGCGTGGAAAAACTACACATTCAACATAGGTTAGTAATTTCATGACTAGGACTGTACTGCATGCGATCTACTATTACCTTATTACTGTAAACTTTTTGAATTGCCTTATTAAAGTTACAAACATTCGATCAAATCAATTCAGTTGATCAGCTAAGGATGATTAGCGTCTTGAGTTCTCTGTTTCACAACACTACGAGTATTTGGTGGTACGGTGGGTCTGGAACGAAGTGGGCGTGTCGGACTCGCGGTACCACTAGTGGTGGCGTTGGTGGTAGCGTAGGTCCGCGGCGTTGAGCAAGTGGTTAGTCAAGAGGTATTGATGATAACTATTTATTTTCCAGGACGCGGGGTCTCCAGAGTTTCAGACGATCCCCAGCAGACGGAAGACGAGGAGCGAGAGGATACGGACCCCAGGTGCTCCTTCTGCGACGCACCTTTCCCGAATATTGACGTGTAAGTAGATAACCGTATATTTAGTAAGGTAACGTAGTAAGGTGGCTTAGTAAGGTAATTGAGTAAGGCCAATAGAAAAAGTTTATTTGTCGTTTGATCTCGGTCTTTTTTAACATATTTGTCAGCTAGCAACACACGGTATCCCAGTGAGTGGCGGGTGGGTGGACCCAATGAGTGTTAAAAAAGCCAGATAAAAAAGCGGAAAAATTAGGAATTGTTTTCGCCCCTTTTCTCTATTGTTTTAATGTGTTTGTGCGCCTACATCACATTCTCATAGTTCTCCAGGATTGACTGGTAGAGAATGCCACTAGGCATTAAGTTCGCCCATTGTAATCCTTAATTTAAGGTTTTGTACAATAAAGAATCAATCAAATAAATGTGTGAGCGAGAGAGCTGCGTAAGGTGATAGTCCTCTTTAACATATCAGTCAGTCAGATCGGTTAGAAACGACTGAGCATTACTTGAACTAAAGGAGGTAGCGTCAAAGTTATACTGGTTGACGTATAGAATTCAAATTACTCATGTGGCGCGTTTCTTATCTGAGCAATCCATTCAAACGGCCGCTGTGAGATGCAGAAGTCGATCAATTTCAAACGTCTTCAGAACCATTAACCTCTTGCCATTAATACTATTTGGTCGTCCGAAGAGAGGTCCAGTAACAATTTATTTAGCGCTAGAGATGTGCTTGTTCGATAAGGCGTTCGTCGATGATTTGTTGCAGGGCGGGACGAAGGCACGCGTCGCCGCCACATCTCTCGCATTCCTCTTGTCGTTTGCAAGCGAATTCTTTACCGGGCGCGGCAAAAATATTTTCACTACAAGATAACGTAGGGAAATAGATAGCCACTCATACACAATTGAATTCAAGTGTGATCGTGTTTTCATTTTATATTTGTACATGTTCGAAAAAATCTAAATAGCACACGATAAAATCAAAGTAGCAGTAGACTAAACGTTTCATCACGAATGAAAATGTATCATGAATTTACTATCTGTGTGACAAGCGACGGAAGGCCATAATGGCGTGTGTCATCATATTCTATTGAAGCGGCGTCGAGGCTCGTCAATAATGCAAAAGATCGAGATTATCGACATGCACCGTTTAAACGTATCCCCGAAGTCCTTATCGCCTCATCACTATTGTGTTAACGACATAAAAGCTTAACTGTGGGGCATCGGAAGATCGATTAGTAAATATGTTAAGAACTTTTAAATTACGGTTTAATTGATTTCAAAAATACGTTTACATTATCGTGGACAGTGAACGCCTACAGACGTAATAACAATATCATTTATATTGCGTCCCGTTCACTGCCCGTGAATGCGTTAAGTTTTTACATGACTGTGTTTGTATTAACTTTTAAAATTATCATATGTCACCGTGAGTGAAACACCCGTCAGTTGGTTTAACACTGTTTATTGCGAGATACCCTCCATCTTACACAGCATACCCACTACACGGACTAGCAAAAAAGGATGGACCCCGCGTCACCTTACATCGAACGAGAAGCACCCTGACTGTGCCAATCTATTCGTACATACAACGCCTCACCCACACACTTAGATCATAGCGTGCCGAACGACCGCCATTTGCATTAATCTGGCATCCCTCAAATGACGCAGGCTTCGTACGGTGCTTCAGTTTTGACATGAGCGGCGCGGAGTCCTTCTTTGTCTTTCTTATCTTTTTCGACTTAGTAGGTAGGTACCTACTAGTCCGTGATTTCGAGGTTGTTTTTTTTTTCAATCGATTTTGACAGAATTTATGGTTGAATTAATT
The DNA here is from genome assembly GCA_018245335.1 of Dalla quadristriga. NCBI lineage: Eukaryota > Metazoa > Arthropoda > Insecta > Lepidoptera > Hesperiidae > Dalla > Dalla quadristriga. The sequence continues at coordinate 15,262 of DWLO01001313.1, forward strand.
GTACTGAATATAAAAATTAAGAAATGAATAGTACATGTATACAATAGGCTTGTCGCTAAGAGACAACCATAAGCATGGAGAATTCATATGGAAGGGAGATGGGTAGCGGTGTACGTAAAAATTTACTGGTTATGTGCGCAATGTTCAT
>DWLO01001314.1:0-15405 GCA_018245335.1 Dalla quadristriga
TTCTCCTCGCACGCACGCGGTGTGTTTCAAATAATTCTATACAAGTAGCCTGTCAATCGTTTGACAGGAACGGGTTCAAAATTGACTTGTAAGATATTCTAATTATTTTTCAAATTGGCACATGGTATAATGTAGTAATTTTACTATGCGAAGAAAGAGTAAATATTAGTATAAGATTTTCGCAGCAAATATTTCGTACTGTGTTGCCTGAATTGCGCAAAAAAGATTTTTTTATGCATCATAACACTCTAGTTTCGATGTCTACTGCGTATGCGGTCTGCCTCTGGTAGCAGAAAGCTTATCATTGTTATTGTTCACACAACGATAACATTTTAAATAAATAGTGAGATTTTTTCTACGCGTGTTCTTCCTTATCCAGATATGAAACGTGAAAATAGGAAAACTTAATTGGGTGTTTAGATTCATCTGGTGCTATCTAAAAGTGCCTAAATTTAAGTAGATTCCAACACCACACAATATGGCATAGTGTAGTATAGTGAAACTTAAGAAAAAAAATTTACGCTATGTTTTCCTTGCATTTCGATTTTTGTTAATTTCTGCTGTCTTTATTGGATGCGCTAGCATAGATTAAAATTTAAGTTTCTACTCATTTTAACACAGTAGTGTGACATTAAGCTTGGGTGCATCTATTACCTATGATGGGTCCCGAATATGCGCTAAACAGCTCTCAATGCAGCATCATAAAACAGCTACTTTCAGGGGTAGTTTCCGATACGCAGCAACGAAATGTTGGAATAATATCCCATCGCGCCGATATGAAATCTACTACAACACGTTCACGGATTTAAAGTAAAATTAAAACAGTTTATCTTTTCACATTAAAAATGGGAGGAAACATTACGACATGAAACAATTGCTATTTAACATAACATGCTATTATCATTTAACATAATGAATACCTTTATATCATATGTACTGTAGATCAGGCCATAAATATCTTATTTCACATTATTTAATTCGGTTATTGTGTAATACTGTTAATGTTAAACACATACAATCATTTAGTATTAAGTTTATGAAAATTTGGCTTAGCGCACGCAAGCCAAACTAAACTGTCAATTAGACAACCATAGATTAAATATAGGAATAGAGCATATACCACAGAACACTATTACTGGGGCGTACACGCCGAGGCCAGTGGTACTATCTACAAATGATGTCTGTATACTGGCTGAAAGCCGTGGCATCACCCAACGGGGCCTGCGGAAGACCAGCGCTGGTTGTTCTCGGACTTCCAGCATAATGCTGAGCAGGATCCATTTCGTAATGCGAACCACTTACGATTGGAAATGGTGCTTATTTATACTTTATGTCTTGTATAATATTTGTAAATTGTAAGTGTTTACATTATGAAGAAATGATATCTTATCTTATCTTACAATGCAGAGTATATGGAGTCTACATATTTACGTGAGCATCTTACGCAATTATTGATCCTATATCTTGGATACCTGCACTATTTAAATACTGACGTGAGAGTACACTCGCCAGTGGTTTAAGTTTGAATTAGCGCATTCTCTTGTTGGTTTAGATGTGAGGGCCGTCCTCTACGGGGCGGGGCGGGTATGTGACGCGCCATTTGCCGGCAGTTTACTACGAGGCGTGCTCGCGTGCGATACTCTGTCAAGCTGGAGTGCCCCGTAGGTCCAGTATGTTTAGACAATTTGAGAGTTTCCGATGGTCCCGCGACTATGACCCTCCGACCGGTCGGCGAGGTGGCTGCGCGGTCCGAACCTTCGCTGCTCCGCTTACTTGACGCCGACAAGAGCGGTCAATTGAGTCGTGCCCGTGATCGCCTTTCCTCTTTCTGTAAAAAACTGCGCCGCACCATCAGTGAGTTCAATTTCTCTGCTAGTTAAAAACGTCACGATCTCCAATTAAAACTGTCGCTAACTCATAACGTATGCGCGGTTACTTCATATCAAGTTGTTTACGAGTTGTTTATTTTTGATTGTACCATACATGTAATGATTTTTCCCATGTCCTAATGCTGCTTTTGTGTTTTGCCGCGACACCCAGGCGACGTGGATACTCCTAAAAAGACCGAGCTGGCTTCGGAAAAGAAGGCCGGCGGCTCGCATCGTAAGTGCTAGATGTGGCGCAAATCAGTAGCTCGATTGTAGTGTTTTGTTTTTTTTACATGGTGTGCTTCACGTTTCCATAAGGCGAGAATCCCCCTACGCGAATTAAATATAAGTGAAACCTTACGTTGAAGCGTATCAATCGAGTATGAGGATTATCGCACTAAACTTAATCCGTTTACTGTTACCACCCCATCGTATATTAGTCTCGTGTCGTGTTTGTATGTAGTTGAAATTATTTTTGACTTAGGTTTTCAATAGTTTTGATGTCGTAGCTGAACTTTGTGCTGTTGGTATATTTTCCAAAATATGTTTTGCTTTTTGATTTTTACATCGCTTTTCGAAGTTGTTTTAAGTAACTGTGTTTTAAATCAACAAATTCGTTTACATAGGTTTAAGTTACAAAAACTCACTGCATTACTTACGAATTTCGGAAAGACTATTTCTCTACACAAAATAATATTTATTAACTGCAATTGTGTAACTAGCTAAAAATGTATTAAATATAGATTCCGATGACATTAATTTACGATAACAATTATGTTGCCATCGAGCTTATGTCGCGATGGCGCCTGGTGGTGGACATTGAAACCCTTCAATAACTACTTGTGAACCTATCGAGTAGAATTCTATTTACAACACCAGGCGTGTATTGTAGTTTATTTGATTCTGTCATGTTATGGTTCTCGGTAATTGTAATAATATTATAATAAAAGAATATCAATTGTTTTTGAGAAAAAGTATCTTACTAAAAGTAATTAAAACACAGGAATCTATATTTTCTTGTTGCAATATGTTTACAAATAAAATCCTTTGAACACTGTGTGAGAACGATAGTTATGTACAGTTATGTATATCAATTCCTTTGCTGTGGAAACTAAAGGGCTTGATTGATTTTAATAAATAGGGTGTCGTTAGATCCTCCGTGATTGTCCGTGATAGCCGGAGTGTCATAAGGTATAATCATATTGGAAAAAATAAATGTGGCCGCCGTCAGCGGTGGTTTTCGCCCTGGGAGCCGAATTCCTAGGACGCATTGACGGCTTCATGGATGTTGTTAGATCAGTCTTGGTGTTCTAAGTCTAATTCATTGGGTGCCTTTTATAATTTTGAAAAAAAATAATACGGCCGCCATCAGCGTTTTTTTTTGTATGAATAATATCTAATTAGTTACTTAACATGTGCAGATTGCGTTTATCTGCCCGCGACCGTGAACTGAAAAACTTTAAAAGATATCGCAGGCGTTTTTCTTTTTAGTTAAGTGCTTTTGCAGTTGGGTTATTGATTTCGTTTTTAATAATTTATTTTTAAGCAGGTAATTTTTTTAAATATCTGCTTATATTTATTTTCCATTGTTTTTTAATTAAGTATATAATGTTTATTTTATTTATTTGAACACAGACATAATATACACAGTTACAATCAAATGATAGCAAATCAAAATTTTATACGAGGTGTAGACGACAGGTACAAGAGAGAGAGAGAGAGAGATTAAAAGAACTAATAAAGAAAATAAAACAAATAAAAATCTATGTGAACCTAAAATCAAATAAAGTAGAAAACATTAAGCACTATTGAATGGAATTGAAATATCTGTCTTGATAAGTAACAGTAATAACAATGAATGAATAACTAATTACAAGAATACAATTTATCTGAGCATAAAGTTTTTGACTCATGTTAGTTAGGTATTATATTTACGTAAGTATATCTGTTTACTTTCTTCTTCGTTTATGCACATTTATAATTCATTTTGTACGCTCATTCGTGGCACAGTGTAGTGTGGTTAATTACATGTGTACAATGAAATATAGCGGCGATAGCTGTAACTATAATTATTAAAAGAAAGCGAATTGAATTGGCATATTTTCAATAATAGAGTGAGAAATAGTAGTTTTCGTTCGTGTGCAGCAGGTATTGATATGCTTGTAATCATTAACTAGAAGAGTATCATGTGTGCATTCACTGTGTATGTTGTTCAAATGTATGCTGTTAATTGACTCTTTTTAAAAATACATATTTTCATATTTTCTCATTGTCTCTGCTATGGTCGCTCGTGTCTTACTCAAATTATGCATGATTATGTGCTAAGGAAAGTTCTTCGGACTAAAAATCAATAATAGTCAGTGTTAAAGTGGAAATGTTCAGTGTAAAAGTGGAATAGCAACCGCGCCCAAGGTGCTCCTGCTTATATTGACGCAAGCTCGCTCAAACCCTCGCACTACCCCTTGTTTATGCCGCAGTAGATATGTTTATCTACCTACTTTGTTCCCTTTATAGCCACAGCCTCGGTCACCGTGTGACTCGCACACATAGAAAAACAACTAGTTTCCTTAATTTTGCTCTACTGACGCTCTGTCAATATACAGGTTTTTCCTTTACATTTATTCTTACACGATGCTCATTAACATTTGTACAGGAATTGGGACTTGCAAATGATAGGTACTTTACATTTGCAACACCGTTGACTACTCAATGTACGCCATAATCTTATCTTACTTCTTTTCTTATCTGACTAATATTATAAATTCGAAAATTTGTTTGTTTGATACGCTTTCACGGTTGAAGCATAAAACCGATCCTTATAGAATTTGTTAGAGCGATAGTTTGTGTCACGGCGAAAGCCATAGGATACTTTTAAACCCGAATATTGATCATAAGTAGGGACTGCTAGTAGTATGACATAGATTACGACGATGTTACGACCTTAGTGTCCAACTAAAAACCAAGCCAAGTCAGCTAACGGTCAACCCGTTACCCGTACATTAATTGTTTCTTAAAATTTAGGCAAAGTGTTCAATCACAGCATTGTTTACAATTAAACCATTTATAGAAAAAGCTAAAATAATCCCTAATTGATTTGAAAGAGCTGTTGTAGTGTTACCATGTATTATTTGGTCTCGCTTGGTCTCTGTTACGTATTATAAGTTTCACATGCACCTGGGTCGGCGATGGCGTATTAACATATCGTGTCCTGCCTGATGATAGCAATATTCTCAGATGGATAGGAATTGAAAGAATTCACCATCTGTCATATACGGTTCATTATGGAAGCTTTAAAAACCTTGGAGCATGAAATTTAATGGAGGGGTTCGTAAATAAATGCAAAGAAACGCTGGTAATTACTTTTGGCTTCATCATTACTTTAATTATAACATGACAGACAATATTCACTTTACGACCGACCGGCATTTGGTAGCGTGCGGGTATGCGTTGTAAGTTGCAATTTTCAAATGGCTAGATAGGAAATGCTGCGGTAGTTCAATTATTCTGCACAAGACTATCGTTCAGTATTTAGCATCCGCGGGAACAGATATAATGGCTTATCGCTCTCGATAATCATATAATAAATATCACGGATCAGTTACGTTTCAATAATGGTATTTTGGACTTTTGACTGTTTTGATGATGGGTCGGTTAAGAAAATAAAAACAATTTTTTTTTTCAGTATTTGAAATGGTTCATAGTCTACGTTGATTACTGTATACCTAACTCTTAATAAATAGTTGGGAGATTTTTTTGCGAGCTTAAACTGTACTTTTGCTGTTAAAACAATTTTAAAGTTTTTATTTTATATTATTATGTTGTATGCACTTAAATGAAATGATAATTCATCGCTAAGTTTTTGTGTAATGATGTTGTTGTAATGTTTTCATTTTCATACTTTGTGTACGTGACAAATGAAATTTCATCTATGTTATAATAATGTTATGTCATTAGTCATTACTTATTCACTTATGCAATTGCTGTAGCCTATACAAACGTTTATTACCACAAACAGGCTACTAGATCTGAGAAATGTTCATGTTACTAAATATATGCATGCAACAGCATGGTGAAATACGCTCCAGTAGCAGCTTGGCAGCTTATGGGCTGTATGAAGCCAACCATATTATTATAAATGATAAAATTTAAGTTGAAAGTTTATGTGCGCAGATAGCTTGAACTTTGGGAGGTCCATTCCCATTTTTTTACCAAATCATCCCTCAAGGGGGTAGAATAGGGGTTGAAAGTTTGTGTGGAAACAGGAAATTTATACGGGCGATGTCTAAATGATACATGATACACGAATATAGCAAGTAAAATTTTCTCCATCTCCACTTAGTGTCTTAACCAAACAGAGGGGAAAAAAGCAAAATTAACGACACTGTCGCATACCTTGGAAAAAGCTACTAAAGACAAATATAGTCGCAAGCAGTTTTCTCTTAATCTCAGGCTGCGTCAGACAAAACAGGCTGCTAGCAGGACGGTCGACGCCCTGGGCTTGACGACTTTAGTAAGCAGCGAGATGTGTCCTTTTCACTGCAATCTTCTTTTTCCTTTGAGTGTTGGGTTCTTTCTGATCTAGATCTCCCAAGCCAAAGTATAAAGCATCTAGCTTTTGTTAGTTATATCCGAGCTATTAACTGAGCATTTATGATGTGTTATTAAATGAATGAGTAATCGGTGCTAGAATTTAATTTATTAGCGGTTGACATGTTTCTGAGATCTTGTTCCTATTCGCTGCAGTCCACGCCGATCGGCGTATTTTAATTTAATATCCGTTGTGGGAAACGCCGCCGCCGCCGATCTGTGTAAAATCACAGATTAGATAATAGTTACTGTAACGTGTAAACATTTTATAGCCTGAAACCGCCCTTATCGCGAAAACACAACTTAGCGTCAATTCAGACTAGACCGAAAATGCGCAGGATCAGCGACTCGCCTCCTGAATCATGCCATTTTGCCAGTACACCGTTGATTTATGGAACAAAGTCATGTTTCAAATAAACGATTCTATTTTTAAAAAGGTGGACTGTGTTAATTATTGCTCTTTTACCAGAGGAAGGAAAAGAAGAGCGAGAGATTATAGGATGGAAAATAAGAAGAGTTGAGCTGAGTTGTCTGAGGTGTGGCTAGAAAGATATGATTTAAGTGAATATAAGATACCCTGTATCACCGCTTAATTATTTTTCATCCTCCAATTATACTTAAATAAAATTGGCCACATTGACGTATCGCTGCAGCAGAACGATGACCGACGCGTACGGTGGCGTGAGCCCACGCCTCTACCCGCTGGAGCAAATACTATTGCATATAAATTGCAACTATCTTAAAATTAGATATAGCTGCTTTTCAGTGATCGCTAAAAATGTGCGCGCATTTTTCCGGTCTAGTCTGACCGAACTGACCGCTCATAATGACGATTTTTGTTGCCGCACCGAATGGGGTAAAAATTATAATTATGGAAGTCACGTAAATAAAAAAAAAATACATATAATATTGAACATCCGTACTAAATATGTACATAAATCAATACGCGGAATAAACTTAATTTGTACCTAAACGGGACGCGGCAAAGTTATGCAAAAAGACGCTCTTTGTTGTGTTAACTTTTGTTGAAGTTGCCAGTGTTGTTATTGCCCAAACTACGCTTATTAATTAACCATTAACAGTGCTATATTTGTACAGGTGTATGCTAAACTAATGCTATCAACACGAAGGCCTGTAAACTGGTGTTGTATTATTAATTTAACGCAGAAGTGTGCCACTAGTCTCTGAAGTTACGCAGTGTACCGTTCATGAGCAATGTGTGTTGATATTCCACTGGAAGAACTGTTGACTAATTGCTGACTTTTCCTGTAAATAATTAAGCTCGAAAAATCTCAAATAAGTATGTATAAGGTTTTCGTAATGTTCCAGTAATCGCCATGCGTCCCTATATTTCATTTAAGCATCAGCCATTGTTTGAAATTAGTGCACCCTGGTTGGGTTCGGTTGGTAGGTATTCGTTCGCAATGTGGATAAGTTCGGACGAGTACACACGGAGTCTTCGGTCGGAGTTTACAGGTGGTAGAACCTGTATACGGTTCGCCCAGGTCGGTAACGCCACCGCACCCATTACTGCTGTGGAGAAATTGTTTTTCAACAATTGTGTTCCAGTCGGATAGGTGTGGATGCAGGTTACACTTTTACAAGCGACGATCACCTCACCTCAGGAACAGGAACACATCTTTGACCAGCTTAGGACAAATACTAACTATTTCTAACTGGGAATACTAAATCTTACTTATCGCAAATTAAAACTGACACAAACTCTAAATTTTAACAAACCCTGTGAACATACTTTAGTCTAGTTACGATTAATTTCGAGCCTTAATTACGCTTATCAGGCCTAATAATGGTTTTAGTGTTTTACATTTTTGCAACGTTCTTGAAACTGCGTTTGCCCTTAAAATAGAAATTGTTGACCACACCTGTTTCGATACGCGGCACCGATGACCTTAGGGATTATTTTAGCCGAAAGTTATTTCTTTCTTATTGGAATATGAACCTACTTGAAAATTATATCAAGTAGTTAGAAGTAACTAAAAATTGTAGAAACAGAGATGCAGAAGTAATTTACACCGCTATTGCTTACCGCAAACATCATTTTATTGTCGTGATGCGTTTAAGTAAGTCAATGTTATTATTGTCTTATGATCATTGATCATATTTCTTTTTCTAAGAGGCCGTGAAACTTTTTGTACTCATACAAATTAAAACACTTTGTTTTAAAATCCAATCTTGCCCACCCGGCACCGATAATAACACCAACATGCCTTAGTAGGCTTCATACACGGGTACTAATTGAACTGACTTAGTATAATGTAATGTAAGATAGATAGAATACTCTTTATTGTACACACGAAGTAATTACAGCGACAGCAACATTATACACATTATTAAGGTACTCGTACTGAAGTATATTCGACGATTTAATAAATAGTTTAACGTATTTTAGTTCGGGGTATAAGTATCGCAATTCTCAGTATGTAATTATTTGAATCATGTAATATCGAATAGACGAGTTGGGCCACTACTGTAGTATTTTGACAAGGCAGTGATAATAGAACATGTGAATCGGTTGTCATTCGCAATTATTATGACAGTAACACAGTTTAAGCTTTACAAGTTTTTCTAGGTGGTTGATTTTATGAGAATGACTCATATCAAAATTGAATAGTGTGGTTTTGCTTAAATTTTTAATATTGTTTATAATACTATTATGGCCGCTTTACTATCCAAATGAATAATGGTAATAAATATGGTTATAATTTTTACACTGGTCACACTGTAATTTTTACAGTACTAGGTACGATACGCGATTAAATTAATCATTATATTGAGCCGCCGGACAATGAGATAATTAAATCATCATTTATCCAATGTAGGTACAGCGTAGAGAAAGTTTGTGAGTTTATTTATGGGAGGCAATCTCCAATATACTGTAATCAACTGCAGTTAGCTCCAATCATAGATACATTGGTAAATTGCTACTTCTAAGAAAGAAGGCAACGACAACACTAAGTCAAAGTATTTTTTTTTTCTTCATTAGGTACAAACGGAATGCTCAACGAAAGTCACAACATAATTACTCCAAATATTTTTATTTCTATTACATAGTCTTAAAATTAGTAATTGATTTTAAAGTCAGTAGCTAATGTTGCCTTACTGCAGATGATGATGCCTCCCATGTTAAAGTGTGTAAAATATGGGCTGTACTACCACGTTGTAAGTAATGCCTAACGTGGTATTTACAGGCAAGGACGGCTCGAAGGTGACGACCGTGGTAGCGACGCCGGGGCAGGGCCCCGACCGGCCGCAGGAGGTGAGCTATGCGGACATGAAGCTCATAGGCAATGGCAGCTTCGGCGTCGTCTACCAGGCCAAGCTATGCGACACGGGCGAGCTGATTGCCATCAAAAAGGTGCTCCAGGACAAAAGGTTTAAGGTTAGAATACTTTTTAATTTAATTTTTATACTTTAAAATACGAACTCAGGTTCGTCAGGTCTTAGGAGCTCCCGGTCTGTAGCGTCAGGTTCGTCAGTTCTTAGGAGCTCCCGGTCTGTAGCTGAGGCGTCAATTTCCAATCGGGTCACCGCTGCGAAGTACTTTCGCAATCCATTAGTCTCCCTTCACCGTGACCGTTTGTTGACCGGGTTTTTTTTTCATTAATTGAAGTAGCAGACGTCGTGTAGCAGGTTACTGTCAAGTGGTTACTGCAGCTCATGCATGTACATATTGTACATTTATATACCCTGTCATTATATATAAATAAGCCATACATTCATCTATCCGCTAAAGGTCAACTGTTGGATGTAGGTCTTCCCTAATTAAAGGCTGTGAACCCTCCAGCAATTTCCAGTCTTCAGTCTTCAGTAGTCAGACTACCAGCCCAACACAGCCAGCTTACCAGGGGAGACCAATTCATATTATTTATATACAAACTTGACGAACTTGTTATTTACGACCTTTAATTGAAAGGGCCAACCATCCCCCAGACTGGAGCTGTTGTAATTCGTTAAAGCAATAAATACCTACATTGGTGTGCTGTGAATGCTACCGTTTCGACTAACTAGTCCCTAGAACGGAGCCAACCAATTTTGTTTATATTTGTACCTAATGTTATGTTACCATGTTATAATTATTTTCTCCTAATGTTTCTGAATTATTTATTTTTACAGAACCGAGAACTTCAAATTATGCGGCGATTGGAGCACTGTAATATCGTCAAATTGAAATACTTCTTTTACTCCAGTGGAGAAAAGGTATTTTTTATTTTAGTAATTTTTGATACTAATATAATTAATATAATATATTATTATCGCCATAATAGCTCACTTTTTTGTTTGTAGTAAAGATAGTGACAGCTGTGTCGTTATTAAGGGCGTATTGTTTATGTTTATCTGAGGATAGGTGGCAGTGTCCGGCGCTGTTAGCTCACTACTAAACGCAATGCAGTCTCTAGATGTCACAGTATGTCTAAAGTACCAATAAAATTCTTACGCTAGTGTGCTAACGCACAATTAGGTTCATATGATTTTTGGCAAGGGTTACCGATTGGAATCTTTAATGTCATTAGAACGAAATTTACATAAAGACAAGCTTGTATCGCAATAAAATGTATAATAAGTAATAATAGTAAGTAATGTTGTAACAGTTATCGGTCGGTGACCTAATAAGCCTTAAACGGTTGTGTGAAACCTTTGACGCGAGTTGCGGCTAAAAACGATTTCATAAATAATCTAAATAATCATTACCATTGGCTATGAGCTTTACATTTGAAATCGGTTAAATTCTCTGGATTCTTATCATATTCACTGGCATCTTGGAGAAAGCACTCGTCAAATCATCAAATTGATTTTTGTTTTAATCGCAGACGTTGCTTGTTTTGTTCTTTTCTGTGTGTCTTTTGTATCTGACTAACAGCTTTTATATCGTCATCATCATTTGACTCCACATTTTTACCAATAAATTCAGGTCAGACTGATAAGTGGCGTTAAAAAATGATACATAAATTCAGTCTAGTTGACTAAATCTGCTTTTCTATGTTCTTTAGTGAATAACTGAATAATCTAAATTATTTTCGATTTATTTATTCTAGAAATTAGTTTAGTTTTATGCCACCAAATTTCATGTTGAATATAATTTAGAACTTTATTTTTAATACGCTTTGAATATTGTGCTTTTATGATGGCAAATTATGCACACACTGGGGATTTTATGTACATATATCAAATGCGCATGGTAATGATTACATTTGGCTGTAAAAATTCAAAAATAAACTGATTTTATCTGGGTCTATAATATGAATTTCAAATTCTATTCTGTTTTTCAGACACGTGTATCCCCATTTGCATAAACCTTTTCATGCAGCAGATCTTAGTAGATTGACCTTACCGTGATATTATCCAGGCAGGCATAATATCTGACAAAATACTATATTATTTTAGTTTCTTCCAAGTAGATTATATTATACTATAGTTCATAAAAACTTAAACCTAAACTTGTTGGTACCCTACTTTGTCTCACATTGATGTAATTACCATAAGAATAAATCTTGTTTACATGGGTACCATTAATTTTAACTTGTTATTAAATACAGCTAATACTAGATAGATTTTGCATTCGATTTTATGGTACGAGAACTTGGCCTTGGGAGTCCGTCTCACATTTCCTTTACTCAGCCAGAGGCAATGGCATATTGTACTATTCCCCATACACCAACAGCGGTCGTGACTATTAATATATTCGGTATACCTACGGCTAACCACCTCTGCCGATTGCAATCGCGACTTGTATTGTGTGATGCGTCGTATGGTATGTTCCACACGTGGATATGATATTTCCAGAATTTAATATTAGTAATATAGTGTTAGGGAGCGTCGACGGAACGAACTCAATCAATCTAATCATTATTGGTTTCTTAAGTATAAACCAAGTTACAATTTCCCAATATAATTTGAATTTAATTTCCAATAAATTGACAGCCTTCTTCTTGCTTTCGTTAACCCGACTGGCCCTCCGTCCATTTCCAGTAGGTAAAAAAGATTGTAATGTAACAATGACAAAAAAATTACAACCTTAATATTTAATTATTTATATGCTTAACATCCAAAATTTATTGCCATTCCTTATATTACGGCAAACTTTTTAATTTACCATTTGTATTCATGCCTCTTAGGTACATAATTTATTGCTAAACGTGACCTTTAAAATACTATTTCTACACGCAAACTACATTATTTTCTTCCTGTATATATTACGCATACATGTTATATTCCCATTTCTAGTTCAAGGTTTTACTATAGCGCTTAAAGCACAGGAGCCAAGAAGGCTTTGGGCGCTTGCCAATCGGACATATTTATTGTTTGAGCCTTGTTGCCTATTTGTTTGCTGGTATCGTCCTAATCCTAGATACTTATTGCATTAATAATAGTCTTCTTTATATTGGTATTCAATTATTATCGTAGGTTATTATCATTATGATTATTAAACTTTATGATTCTTGTACCATTAAAAACCAAATTCAATAATTCTCCACAATTTCTTGATTCCTTGAAAGAAACTTGTGCCCAAATAATAGCAAAATAAAAACACTTTGTTTATTATATTGTCATAAAGTTAAAGCTCGTAGATTAGCCGTGAGGTTAGGAGAATAGGGATAATTTCGTACGTGTTTTTTTCTCTTTCAGAAGGACGAAGTGTACCTGAATTTGGTGCTGGAGTACATACCTGAGACGGTGTATAAAGTTGCACGTCACTACTCCAAAGATGAACAAACCATACCCATTAGTTTTATAAAGGTGAGTGCAACTCAATGCCGTTTCATTATTACACTTACATTATGCATTTGAAGTAGGAAGCCTTCCATAAAGACAGACAGACAGACGTTAATTACTGCACTGGTCTTCGGCTGCCACATGCTAATTATTTTAATGTGCCATCTCTTCGCACAGTTTGCGCTGTGATTTATCTTAACGCAAACATCTTACGACGTTTGTGGATCCATAAATTGATTATTAGATATTCCAAGAACTGTTATATCTACATACCTACTCCAGAATATTTAACACGTGCATGTTCAACGTTACTTGAACGGAGCAGTTATAAATGAAGATGTTAAATATTTTTTTGTATTTGCTTGTTGTATTGTATGTAATGAGAAATACTATGACAAAAATAGTAATAATAATAAGTACAATAAAATTTATACGTTTACAAATTATGCTAGGTGTGGTCTCTGCTCTGAGGCTTGTAGACAACTATAACTGAATATATATAAAAACCGTATTTACGGGGCAAACGACTACATAACCTCGCACCTTAATATACGTGTAGGTACTACCTACATTAGTTTTATTATAACAGTATTTTCAACCCCTTTTTTTTTATTTTATTTTTATTTTCAACCCCTGCATTCTAATAAAAAATATAAATGTTTTCGACAGCTGTATATGTACCAGTTGTTCCGGAGCCTAGCATACATCCACTCGCTGGGGATCTGCCACCGGGACATCAAACCCCAGAACCTCCTGCTGGACCCCAAGACAGGGGTCCTCAAGTTGTGCGATTTCGGCTCGGCGAAACATCTCGTGCGCGGCGAGCCAAACGTGTCGTACATCTGTTCGCGGTACTACCGCGCTCCGGAACTCATCTTCGGGGCTATCGATTACACCACTAAGATTGGTGAGTGTGACTATACATTTACATCTGGTACTACATAGTTGGAGTTCGCCCGGGGTGGTACCCACGGTTCATTTCTGATGTGGAATAATTGTTTTAGAACAATTGTGTTCCAGTCAGAAAGGTGTGGATGCTGGCTACACTTATCTCAACCACCTCAATCGTCAGGGGTAGCAACGCATCAGTAACCAGCTTCGAATAGAACATATTTGTCCTAACGATAACTAACTGGACGAATACAAATATTTGAGGGATAGCTTTGAGGATTAGCTAATATTCTTACTAACACCTAATACTAACAGGAGTAAACTAACTACTAACAGTATGTCGCAGTCCTATTCGAGGTTAGTCACAGATGTCTATAGGAGGCAGTGGTTGTTGGGATTGCATGCGCGCTTGCTATTCTTATCGTATAAAAAAGTTTTCTCTCGAAATGCCCTAAATTCGCGCGTGGCCGCTACAGTGTGGCAGCGAGCGTTGAAAAAACCGTGTCTATGTAAAAATGAATTATTCATAAATAATTAAACTAAACCAATTGAAAAAGTTAACATTGAATGTATCGCACCAATAAAACAGCTTACTTAATTAATCGTAACTTGCAACGTTGTTGTTAGCTTACATAACGTAACAAAACAAGGTTAGATTGGAGCGATGCATGTATGTAACGTGTGAACGCGCGGTTTGCAGATGTGTGGAGCGCAGGCTGCGTGGTGGCGGAGCTATTGTTGGGGCAGCCGATATTCCCAGGCGACTCGGGCGTCGATCAGCTGGTCGAGATCATCAAGGTAATTCGACTTTGACATACTATTTATCACTTAGCATTATACTAAGCGCTCAGGGTCGTGCGGCGAGTGTCAATCGCAACCGATTGGCAATGTTAAGCCGCGCCTGTCTCGGCCGGCAGTTGGATGGGTGACTGCTAGTGGCAAAATTTATTGAGCGCTTTCGTGTTCCGGAGGGCACGTTAAGCCGCCGATCCCGTTTGTTGCCGTTAGATAACAGTCGTAATGCGTTAGGCCGTCGGGCGGCCTGATGATTTCCGACACTCGGGTTAACCACTAACCCCTCCACCAATCCGCATTGGAGCAATACAATACAATACAAATATTCTTTATTGTGCACCAAAAAAAAAAAGAGAAAACAGTAAAAAAAAAAATATTAAGCAGCGTGGTGGTACGCTCCAGGACCCATCAGTTGTGAAGAGCCCCGTGCCTTACAATGCTGCCATACTATTTATTCACCTACGTATTGAAATAGGTTATTCAGCACAATGGCAACAATGTAGAAAAGTAAAAAACAACAGGGTCGACTTAT